>JAJOZX010001509.1:715000-750000 GCA_023014485.1 Bathynomus jamesi | reverse complement strand
TTCACACGATAGAAGGTTCGTTTAGCCTTATTAAGACAAGATTCCATGAACGCAGATGGGTAACACAACTCACTTCCAATACGTTGATATTTTCCAATTCGGCATCGATGTATTCCGGACTGGCGATCCTAAGAGCGCGGAGAAACATTGAGGAAAATATGGCCTTTTTAATAGGGGTGTCATGTCCAGAGTAAAAGTGTACGTAGGACAAATTGTTTGTTTTTTTCCGATAGATACTAAACTTAAAACCCGGGCTATCCCTATGAACACGCACATCCAAAAACGGGATTGAGTTGTCTTGTTCCACTTCTAAAGTAAATTTAATGGAGGGGACTTGGTCATTTAACTGAAGGAGGAAGTCATCCAGGTCACGATTCATGGGCCAGATACACAAAATATCGTCGACGTACCGCAACCAAGGGATGCCAACCCCCAGGATTCTCGGAATGTAAGTAATTTCAAAAAACTCCATATAAATATTGGAGAGAAGGGGCGACAAAGGGTTGCCCATGGCCATCCCAAAAACTTGTTGATAATGCTCGCCATTGAAAGTGAATTTACAATCCTTGATACAAAGCTTAATAAGCTCCAAAACAGTGTGTGCAGGTAATGGTAAATCATAATTATGTAATTCTCTGGCGAGAAAGTCAAGCATATCATCAATCGGCACTTTTGTGAACAATGAACAAACGTCGAAACTGATCAATCTATCGTTGGTATTAATGCGAACATTATTCAATTTTTCAGTGAGATCCATGGAATTTTTTACGTGTGAATCAGAGACAGTTCCAAGAATGGGGGACAAAACATTAACAAGCCATTTGGAGAGTTTATAGGTAATAGAGCCCACCGAGCTAATAATAGGGCGCATAGGGTTACCCGGTTTTTGGGATGGCCATGGGCAACCCTTTGTCGCCCCTTCTCTCCAATATTTATATGGAGTTTTTTGAAATTACTTACATTCCGAGAATCCTGGGGGTTGGCATCCCTTGGTTGCGGTACGTCGACGATATTTTGTGTATCTGGCCCATGAATCGTGACCTGGATGACTTCCTCCTTCAGTTAAATGACCAAGTCCCCTCCATTAAATTTACTTTAGAAGTGGAACAAGACAACTCAATCCCGTTTTTGGATGTGCGTGTTCATAGGGATAGCCCGGGTTTTAAGTTTAGTATCTATCGGAAAAAAACAAACAATTTGTCCTACGTACACTTTTACTCTGGACATGACACCCCTATTAAAAAGGCCATATTTTCCTCAATGTTTCTCCGCGCTCTTAGGATCGCCAGTCCGGAATACATCGATGCCGAATTGGAAAATATCAACGTATTGGAAGTGAGTTGTGTTACCCATCTGCGTTCATGGAATCTTGTCTTAATAAGGCTAAACGAACCTTCTATCGTGTGAATAATAACACTCGCACCTTGTCAAAGAATATTTTACTTCCATTTTTCCCGGGCTTCTTAGGCATTGCTAATGTACTTAAACTTTTGGATATCAGTGTAGTTTTTTCATATAACAATATTGTGAAAAATCATAGTAAAAAATAGCCCTACCAATAATTTAGGCATTATCTATAAAATTGGGTGTAAGCAATGTGATTCCTTTTACATAGGTCAGACGGGAAAGGATTTGCAAACGCGTGTAAAACAGCATCAATATTCCGTTAGAACGGGACAGTTGTCCAGTGCCCTTTTTGTCCATTTGTCAGAGTTATCCCATTGTATTGATTGGAATAATGTTTCAGTTTTGTTTCACTCTAGCAACATTGTTAATAGAAATATTCTTGAGTCGGCTATAATTCAACTTACAAATAACCTTAACATGAGTAAAGGTCTGTTTCAACTTGATCCTGTTGCTCTGAATTCCTTCAGAATGGATTTAAACAAAAAGGGCAGGTTGTTAAATCTTTGGTAAAAAATTTGTTTTTGTCTGTTGTTTCCCTTACAATTTTATTTTTCAATTTTTTGCTGTATGCGTGTATGTGTATGTATGTATGTGTATGTGAGTATGTGTGTGGTCATTGCAGTTAAATGTGTTTGTATGTATATGTGTGTATATGTATGTATGTATGTGTGTATATGTATGTATGTATGTATGTATGTATGCAGTTAAATATATATATATATATATATATATATATATATATATATATATATATATATATATATATGTATATGTGTATGTACCTTACCTTACCTTACAACCTCACAAAGGTTCTGCGGGATGATTTCTCATTTCGTGAAGGTCAAGCTTGTATATATATATATATATATATATATGTGTGTGTGTGTGTGTGTGTGTTTGTATATATGTGTGTATATGTATATATATATTTGGTTATGTGGGTATACATGTGTACGTGTATTATTTGTAATTTTTTCAATTTATATTTATTTTTATTTCTTTATTCTTTTGCGACCTACCGTTTTCTCAGACAATAATTATAAAAACAAATTTGGTAATTTTTTTTCCCTTATGCATATATATATATATATATATATTCTGTATATATTGCGTTTATATTTCGTATATATACCGTATATATGTTGTATATATATTTTATTGTTCTTTATATATCATCTAGGCATCATTTTGTTTTCCAATTTATATTTACTTGTACTTTTTTATTCGTTTGTGACTATAATATGCATATGTGGTAATTTTTCCCTTATAAATTGGTGTGCCTCTCTTAAAATTTATCTTTCAATTTATTATTATTTTTTATTTTTTTAATAATTAATTTTTTTTTTTTTTTTTTTTTTTGGTTTATTTCTTTATTTTTTTGTGACATATATATCAATTTGGCAGCATCTATTAAATCGATTGTAAAACTTCCCTCTTGAGCTTGAATTGGTAGACTCCACTTACAATATTTATATTTATTTTTATTTCTTTATTCTTTTGTGACCTGTTCCATAAAAAAGCCATTTGAATTTATATTGAAGGTCGGCCAAAGTGCTAAAAGTGTCTTTATATATATATATATATGTATATATATGTAATATATATATATATATGTATGTATGTATATTTATGGGTTTTTTTTATTTGCCTGTTTATTTCTTTATGATTATTTAGGCTGTGACATATATATCACTAAGGCACTATTTTGTAATTAATTTTTTCTCAATTTATATTTATATTTATTTTTATTTCTTTATTCTTCTGTGACCATATAAATGTTGGCTCCTCCCACAATTTTTTTCTATGCTTACTATATATATGTATATATGTATATATATATATATATATATATATATATGTATATATATGTGAATATGTATGTATGTATGTTTATTTTTGTAACCTATATATGCCTTGATCTGTCCTTTCACTCCAGTGTTCCTGAGGATGTCATTAGACGAAAGCGCTTGAGCACCCCTTTGTGTTTCTTTTTTCCTTCGTGGTTTTATTCATCATATATATATATATATATATATATATATATATACATACAGTATATATATATATATATGCATATTTGCATTGAAAAGCATACTTCCTATGTTTCCAGACTTTTGACTCACCCTGTATGTGTATATATATATATATTATATATATATATATATATATATAATATATATATTATATATATATTTGCTGTATGCGCGTGCGCATGCAATGAATTATCAATAGTTGACGTGTATACTTTCTCATTAAAATTCCCTTCAAGGCCATGAGAGTTAAGTTATGCAACAGTATTTTTCCTTTTTTATACTTCTGGTAATAAATGTAATAAATATATGTAATAGAAATTGTAATCCATTGCACCCTTCTTTTTAGAATCTCTCTCTCTCTCTCATATATATATATTAACCCCTCCGTCTGTGGCCTTCGTCGGTTCGAAGTTGACGGGGGTTCTGGTTAGGTGGCAGCAACGGATTTGTTACTCTGGAGTAGCTGGTATCGTATAGGGAATGGCAGTAGTTTTTTTCTATATTACTATCCAATTTCTTCTTGTAGTGGATCGGAGGATTCTGTGGAGCTACTAAATTCTCTGACGGTTCCCCATTCTTCTTGTAACGTATCGGGAAATTGTTTTTCTCTATTTAAGACTAAGTTCTCCGAAGAGAGCAAGGCTCGAAGGAGAACACAAAGATTTTCTCTTACTGTAGTTTTACTGCTAAAATTTACAAGTAATTCCTCAGCCTCTAAGTTAGATCAGCCAAATCAGAATGAATATTTGAAAAATTACACAAATTTATATATCCAAATTTTGTGGACATCATTATTTCATGTTGACTTGTTTTGTTTTTATTCTCAATTGGCTGCATTATTTCGCAAAATATTTGAAGACAAGGTAAATATTTTAGCTGTCGCAACGTCTAAACAGATAAGCAAGATATTTGAAGATGAAGCCATATTTTTATTTTAAACCGCATATTGACAGATCTGATGTTATCATGATCTGCCGAGTTCACTAAAAATGGAAATTAAAATATGCATTTTATTATGAATTACAATTAAACATGCATATGAGCAAAAATTAAAGGCTTAAGATTTAAAATTAAACGTTAAGCAAGACATGACTCCATCTTTTATAACGAAGAGAGAATGTATACAGAAAATGAACATTGCAGAATTTAATCAGGTTTCATTATTAAGGTAAATCTAAAAAAAATGAGTAACTAATTTAAAAAGAAACAATTTACCAATTATTTGGCAGAAATAAAATAGAAAGCAAATCAAAAATTTATCCAAACTTGCGTCAGCGTTATGCGATTTTGGTCTCTATATCAAAATGAATACATGAATTAAATATAAATATTATATGAATATAATGAATAAAAGGATTATATAAATACAAGGATTATATAAACATAAGGATTATATAAAAATTATACGAATTATATAATATTTATACGAATTATATAATATATGAATTATATAAGATTTATATGAATTATTCATTGTTCATTTTTACACACCGTAAAAGTATATATATATATATATATATATATATATATATATATATATATATATATATATATATATATATATATACAGGGGTTAGACAAAATAATATGAACATCCGCCGATTTCACCGGTTATCTTCACGGACTGCTCAGACACAAAGTAAACGGTCAAATGACTGGCAAACCTATTTAAATGCGTAACAGAGAGTGTATACGTCATGTTATAACCCTCACGTTGTTTTTACAGATCTGAGTGAATTATGAATTAGCAGTTATGAAAGACCTGTCAGACTTCCAAAGAGGGCAAATTGTCGGAGCGCGGATGGCTGATGGATCGGTGACGAAAACCGCTCAGATGTTCAATGTATCCAGAGGAACTGTCTCTATGGTCATGTCTGCATACCAAAACCATGGAAAGACAAGCACCGACAAATGCAATAGTGGACGCAAGAAGAAGCTGTGTGATCGAGACCGCCGGGTGCTAAAGCGCATTGTGACAAAGAACCATAAGACCACAACTTCAAAAGTGACTGCAGAGCTTAACCAGCATCTTGCAAGCCCGGTATCGACCAGAACTGTACGTCGCGAGCTCCATGGAGCTGGATACCATGGGAGGGCTGCAATTGCCAAACCCTTCCTTTCGCACATCAACATTGAGCGGCGCAGAAAATGGTGTAATGACCATAAGAATTGGTCAGTGGACCGGTGGAAGAATGTAGTCTACTCCGACGAATCCTCCTTTACGCTATTTCCATGTTCCGGTCGAGTTTACGTCTGGAGACAGCCTAAAGATGCTTATGACCCCGACTGCCTGACCCCAACCGTTAAGCATGGAGGCGGATCTGTGATGGTTTGGGCAGCAATATCGTGAATACTCTTGGCCCAGCTGTAGTACTGCATGGTAGGGTTAACGCCCAGGTCTATCTGTCAATATTGGCTGACCAGGTCCATCCCATGGTCCAAACGCTGTTTCCCAATGGCGGCGCCGTATTCCAGGATGATAATGCACCAATCCACACCGCTGGGGTCGTTAAAAACTGGTTTGAAGAACATGTTAGTGAAGTAGAACGCTTGGATTGGCCTCCACAATCCCCGGATCTTAACATTATCGAGCATCTGTGGTGTCAGTTGGAGCAGCAGGTCAGAAGCCGATTCCCACCGCCGGCGTCTTTGGATGAACTGGAGCAGGGTTGCTCGAAGAATGGGTCAGGATTCCTCTAGCCACTGTCCAAAAGCTGTATGAATCAATTCCCCGATGCATTGCAGCTGTTATTGCCGCTAAAGGAGGACCAACTCCATATTAAGAATAAAAACCGCCATTTATTAAGGTGTTCATATTATTTTGTCCAACCCCTGTATATATATATATATATAATCTTTCCAGTTATTTTGGAAGATAAATTTTGGCTTTTTCAATTCAAATAAATATTGAGTAACTAATATACAGTATGTAAAATTCAAAGATCCAAAAATGATTTTTTTCTTCCGACAATTTTAAAAAATTAAAAAAAAAATTAAAAAAAAAATTGGGGAGCAGGATTTTTTCCGAAAGTTATTAAAATAACTTTGAAAAAGCGAAAAGGGAAGAAGTATAAAATAGGAAGTGAGAAAGGAAGTAAGGGATATGTATTCATGAAATGAAGGAAATTGAATATAAATACGGTGATAATGATTCAAAGATCGTAACAGTTGTTGCTTGGATGTAAACGAGACTCGTGATACACCGAGAATGATAATATTTCGGGTTGTTTAACCTCCTTCGTAACGGCAAAGGTCACGCGACGGAGGAAATTTGGAGCTTTATGTGGGATCCGAACCACGGATCGCTACGTCGTCTTAACGCGGAGGACAATCGACCATCCAACTACTGAACAGCAACCCAACGTTGCTTAACCTCGCTGATCTAACGGGAAACGGTGTTACGACGTGTTCACGACGTATCCCGCCTTTGATAGAGTGAATCTCATGAGTATTTTATTCAAAAAATTATAGCTGAAAGGACTGTAGCAGTTTTTATATTGAATATTTTAAAACTTTCGTCCACAGAACACAAAACTTGCAACAATCAAATAAATATTACGAGAAACTAATTACCTTCGGTATCCATATTAGTTTTCAAATTGTCACACACTTTAGTTGTGGTGACCAAGGTTTATTTTTGTGTGCACACCAACCACAGTTTTACAGTTATATTAGGAAGCGTTTTCGGAGCGTTTTGCGTCCTCTTGCGGAGTTTGACAAGGTTTCTTTCTCTCGCTCCTGGTGTTTAATGTATAATTGATGAATTAGTTGTTTCGCTAACGAGGTCAAAGTAGGTTGTAAACGTGGTATTCATGAACCCATCAGTTAAAAGTGTCGATAATTTTGTTAGAAATTTGTTAAAATTTTATCCGCAAAGCTATGATATTAATTTTAATGTTACCAAACATCAGTTACGAATTTCCTTTCCAAAAGCTCAAAACCGCTAATATAAATTCTTGTACTTGATCAGTTGGTTCACCTTTCATTATGAAAGTAATGAAAATGAAAAACTTTATTGGCAGACCATTAGTCCATATGACAGATATTAATAATATGAACTAACAAGAATACAAAACTCAAATACTAAGGATAGAAATACAATTAATGAGAAATAGTAAGTACAGTAATGTCGAAGTTAAGTGGAGCTACAGATAAACGTTTTCATACCACGTTTGTCTGTAGCTCCACTTAACTTCGACATTACTGTACTATGAAAAGTGAACCAGTGTTGATCAAGTACAGGAAGTTTGGTGTTTGGACCACATTTGGATCAACTCCCTGAGTGATGGTTCGGAAATGAAGAAACACTGTCGAAGGATATGATGACAAAGAACTTCAAATTCTGTACAAGCGAAGCTAAGGACACTTTTTTTCGTACTTTCTACATTAATATTTGTGGTTAGCAATTTTGAGGTAATTATAAAAAAGGTTCTGTCAGAACCGTGAATTTACTTTATAATAGATCTTTTAGACTGCTGCGTAAGTTACTTCCAGGATGCTCAGCTTCGCGAGTCTACGCTAACTACAGTCTCACGATTCTTCAGGAGGTAACAAAACGTGTTCAGTACAGTTTAATGCAAATAAATTAAAAACTTGGGTAATCTAATTAGCCAGGGTGCTCATCATTCCTACCGTATGTCTCACTCATAACTTAATGGGCTTCGTGGTATGAAAACGTTTGGTTGTAGTCCCACTTAACGTGAGTGCTTTAATATAGTTTTTGCGTATTATTATTATTATTATTATTATTATTATTATTATTATTATTATTATTAATCATAAGTTAAATACAGTAAGAAACTATTAATAGCTGCAATAGTAAAATAAATGCGCCAAGGCTGACTTCGAATGAAGAGGCAAATTAAAGAATTTAATTGAGGAACGCATCACGACGTGGCTAAGAGATCGACGATGAATGAAAGAATGCGTGCCATGTGTTGAATGTTATGAAGAAAAGAAACGCTGAAAGAATGTGTGCCATGTGTTGAATGTTATGAAGAAACGCTGAATGAATACGAAGTCGGATGTCTGGAAAGTATTAAACGAGAGAAGCGAAGATATTAAGAAGAAGGATTCTTCTTTCTTCCTTCTTTCTTCCTTCTTTCTTCCTCCTTCTTTCTTCCTTCTTTCTTCCTCCTTCTTTCTTCCTCCTTCTTTCTTCCTTCCTCCTTCTTTCTTCCTTCTTTCTTCCTTCTTTCTTCCTCCTTCTTTCTTCCTTCTTTCTTCCTCCTTCTTTCTTCCTTCCTCCTTCTTTCTTCCTTCTTTCTTCCTTCTTTCTTCCTCCTTCTTTCTTCCTTCTTTCTTCCTCCTTCTTTCTTCCTCCTTCTTTCTTCCTCCTTTCTTCCTCCTTCTTTCTTCCTCCTTCTTTCTTCCTCCTTTCTTCCTCCTTCTTTCTTCCTCCTTCTTCCTTCCTCCTTCTTCCTTCCTCCTTCTTCCTTCTTCTTCTTCTTACCGACGGAACATTTCTTCAACACTATTATTAAGCTGATGATGATCTATCGTAACCAAACTGGTTTTAACCTTATCTAGCCCACAAGACGCTTGTTGACAAAATTTCTCCTCGACGAAATGTAGTATGGCCGGATAAAGCTGATAAAAGTTAAGAACAGTAAATGAGAAGTTCGTAAAGAATAACATTCAAAATCAGATATACACATTCCAATAAGGTAAACAGGCAGTTAGGGACATGAGGGACGCGAGCAAAACTTTTGCATCAAGATACAACTTACAAAGATGACGTATATTAAAAGAAATATATATAAATTTATTCAGAAGAGAATACAAGTGACAGAGTTTTACAATTTTTAGATATTTAATGATATTAATATATTCAGAGTACTCTAATCTGAATATGCCGTTGGAAGCATGGAGGCTTTTTAGGCAAAATTAACACATTCACTGCCAAAGACGAGAAATCTCATCTTTTGACACAGATCAGTTGACCGCCAAAGACGAGAAATCTCGTCTTGAAAGTTGAACGTATATATTATAAACTTTATTTTGGTATATTTTGTTTAGATATCTTTAGTTTTAAATTTTTGGCGAGACCTTGTAGTTGGGTAAAAACTTACAAAAAATACTGGCGGTGACTGATTACCTTCTTAAGAAGTGCAGGCGGTGAATGTATTAATAACATTTAGTTTATTTATTATATAAAAATAGTAAAAGTGATGATAAATAATAATAATACAGTAATAACAGTAACAAATACAATATAAAGTTTACAAAATATTAAATAATTTTAAATTAAAAGATTTATTGTATATTTAATAGAAAATAAATGATACTTTAATGCAAAAGAACCTAACACTAATTTTTTTTATATAATATTGGTTTGGTTTTGGTTATGGTACTGTAGTGAATACTCTTATTTTAGTTTCAAGTTAAATGTTAATTTTACAGTCTTGAATTTCGGAATAGTATAAATTCATTTTAAATTAGTTACCCCATTATAATTCAATTGTGAACCACATTAATACTAATTTTATGTATACTATATTATTTTATTGTATGTAAACATAATTAATTATATATCACAATTGTCAGTTAATCATTTATATTCAAATATTTATTTTAATCTAATGCCATGTCCATTTTGCAAATAAATAATAGAAAACCAAAGGTTATATTTTCCACCTTTGGTACTGTCGTAGTTTCGCCTAACGGACTCAATACGGCTAGTGAGATAATCACTGGTTGGCACTTAACTAGCGGCAGTGCTTATGGCTACATCATCCAGGTTAACCTATACCGGATAGATGCGCTACGGTCCCAAGCCGTAGCTTGCCTAGGCCAACGACGACGACGACGTAAACCAACAATTGGTGACCCCGGAGCTGGATTACCCCTTTTACCCGAACGACTAGGATTAGACTGTAACGTCGTTCGTGCCCATCACCCCCTTCACCCGAACGACTAGGACTAGACTGTAATGTCGTTCGTGCCCATCACCCCCTTCACCCGAGCGACTAGGACCAGACTGTAACGTCGCTCGTGCCCTCTGCCCATCACCCCCTTCACCCGAGCGACTAGGACCAGACTGTAATGTCGCTCGTGCCCTCTGCCCATCACCCCTGCCCGTGCGCTCTGTGCCTGCGCTCGTCTCAACCTCCACTCCTTCGTTGGGAACTTGTCGTCTTGCTTGTACGTTAGCAAGCATAGGAGAAGATGCCTGACGACGCTGGTGCCATCTCCCACTTGAGCGTAAAGCTCCCCGTCTTCTGGCCGGGTGATCCATTTATTTGGTTCCACCAAGTGGAATCACAATTCAACTTGGGAAGGATCACACTAGCAGGACGAAATACGATCATGTTTTGTCCTCTCTACCAGCGAGCATCATCTCTGAAGTCCGTGACGTCATCGTATCTCCTTCCACGAGTGAGGACCCGTACAACGATCTGAAGTCTGCCATCCTGTGCCGCACCACTGTCTCCGAGCGTGAGAAACTACATCAGTTAATCTCAAAAGAAGAAAAACTTGGAGACCGTAAGCCCACTCAAATGCTGAGGGCTATGCAGTGCGCTCTAGGCGAACGCGCACAAACCTTCGATACGGACATCTTTAGACAGTTGTTCTTGCAGAAACTTCCTCCATCGGCTCAGCGTGTCTTGGCCACTATGGATCCTGCTACTCCAGTTGATAAACTAGCAGCAACTGCCGACAAAGTAGTGGAGATTGACACAGCTCCGGTCAACAACGTGAACACACAATCGGAACTGGAGTTGAAAGTGAAAGAGTTAAGTCAACAACTCAACCACGTTTGTTCTCTGCTACAAAATCAACGGCAAGAAGCCATTCTCGGTCAAGATTTACGAAGAGGCATCGTTCGAGTTCCGGGAAGATCTGCTTCTACCACTCGAATTTGGAAAGAAGGCGGCTAGGAAGTGCATCTCCCCTTGCAATTTTTCGTCGGAAAACCCCAGCAGCGAGTCCTAATGGCGTCTAGTACTCGCACTGCCAACCTGTTATTCATAAAGGACAGGAACTCTGGTATCAATTTCTTGGTCGATACCGGAGCGTCAGTCAGTGTATTCCCTCAAAAATCTGGTCATAAGCACTCGGAATCTCCGCCTCTATACGCTGCTAACGGTTCACGCATACCCACGTACGGTACTCAGTCGCGTGAACTAAACTTGGGCCTTCACCGATCCTTCAAGTGGATTTTCATCTGTGCTCAAGTGCAGCATCCCATAATCGGCGCTGACTTCCTCCAGCATTTCAAACTCCTGGTGGATCTTGACAAGCGACGCTTATGCGACCAGGCCACACTGCTTTCTGTTCTTGCCAAACAGGTTGCCCTTCCGGACGCCTCGAACTCTGCACTTTCCCTCGTTCCCCCTAATTCCATGTACCAGTGCCTTTTCCAGCGATATCCAGGAATTCTTCAACCGATGCAGATGGGTGATACCATTAAGCACACCATTACCCATCACATTACAACAAAAGGTCCCCCTGTGTTTGCAAAACCCAGACGTCTTGCCCCGGACAAACTGAAAGCTGCCAAATCGGAATTCCAGCTTATGCTGGATCTTGGGATAATAAGACCTTCCAAAAGCAGTTGGTCCTCTCCCCTACACCTGGTCCAGAAGAAGTCAGGAGACTGGAGACCATGTGGGGATTACCGGTTTTTGAATTCGACAACCATCCCGGACCGATATCCGGTACCAAATGTCCAAGACTTTACTTCTCTTCTCCACGGCAAATCTATCTTCAGTAAAATAGATCTCGTTAAGGCTTTCCACCACATTCCCGTAGAGCCTTCGGATATTCCCAAGACTGCAGTTTGTACACCATTTGGGTTATTCGAATTTGTGAAGATGCCGTTCGGGCTACGGAATGCTGCGCAAACCTTTCAGAGGTTTATAGATGAGGTCACCAGAGGCTTAGACTTTGTTTATGCCTACATCGATGATTTGCTTGTGGCCAGCTCAACGGAAGAGGAACATAAGGAACATCTTTCACTCTTTCAACGCTTAGAACAATACGGTGTTACTATTAATGCATCTAAGTGTGTGTTTGCACAGCCAACCTTGGAATTTCTTGGTCACACGATTTCGCAGCACGGAATTACCCCCCTTCAGGACAAGTGTGAAGTGATAAAAAATTACCCTATGCCAAATAATCAGCGTGAGTTACGTCGGTTTCTAGGTTTGGTAAATTATTACCACAAGTTCATTAAAAACTGTGCCAGTGTTCTTGCTCCTCTACACGCTATGATCACACACAAACGCAAGGTAACGAAATTGGTATGGTGTAGCGATAGTTTACAGGCGTTCGACAATGCCAAAAATGCTATCAATAGTGCATTGTCTCTGTCATTTCCTATCAGTAATGCCCCCTAACTCTGACGGTCGATGCATCAGATGTTGCGATCGGTGGAGTGTTGGAACAAACCATTAACGGTCGACAAGCACCCATCGCGTTTTACTCGAAAAAGCTGCAGCCAGCCCAAACGCGTTATAGTGCTTTCGGACGTGAACTTCTTGCTATTTACTTAAACGTGAAGCATTTTCAACATTTCCTTGAAGGCCGAGAGTTTTGTGTTTTTACCGACCACAAACCTTTGGTCACTGTCTTCAATAAAAACAGCTGTAACCACTCTCCCAGAGTCATCAGGCAACTCGATTATATCTCGCAATTTACCACAGATATCCGCCACATCAATGGTGTCTTGAACACTCCAGCGGATGCACTTTCAAGAATAGAGATTACTTCTGTTACCCTCAGCTCTACACTGTGGAATGCTATTGCACAGGATCAAGATAAGGATACGGAACTACAAGACCTGCTCAGAGAAGACTCCACTCACTCACTTTCCCTCAAGAAAATGAGTATGCCAGGATTGTCTGTGCCCCTCTATTGCGACGTATCAACAGCTGCTATTCGCCCTTATGTCCCTCCATGTCACAGAAAAGCAGTCTTCACGGATCTTCATAAGCCCTCCCATCCTGGTATCCGTGCTTCGCAACACCTGGTTACCTCTCGCTTTGTTTGGCCCTCGATGCGGAAGGATGTCAAACATTGGACCAAAACGTGCCTTGCCTGCCAGCGTGCCAAAGTCCAAAGGCACACCAGGTCCCCCTTTGACGCATTCCCGCCCCCATCCCAGCGATTTGAGGTAATTCATGTAGACATTGTTGGCCCTCTTCCAGTGATTCAAGGCCAACGTTATCTGCTCACCTGTCTCGACCGCTTTTCCAGATGGCCTGAAGCCATCCCAATTCCTGATATCCAAGCGGAAACTGTTGCAAGAGCCTTTCTTCATGGATGGGTATCAAGATTTGGATTGCCGACAAAAGTCATCACTGACCAAGGTCGCCAATTTGAGTCTTCGCTTTGGAAGAAGTTTACCAGCTTGTTGGGTACAGTACATGCGCATACCTGTGCGTATCATCCGCAAGCTAACGGCCTCGTCGAACGCTTCCATCGCCAGCTGAAGTCATCCCTTATGTGTCACGAAGACTCCCATTGGATGGATAAGCTTCCACTCGTTTTGCTTGGTATTCGCTCTGCATTTAAGAGTGATCTGAAGACTACAGCGGCTGAACTAGTCTATGGAACAACACTGCGGCTACCAGGTGGCTACTTCACTGCAGGGGATAAGTCATGTGATCCTACGGAATTCGCTCAAACACTTTCCTCTCACATGCAGTCCCTTCAGCCTGTTCCCCCTCGATTGACTAGCCAACAGAACATCTTTGTTTCCCCAGCCCTCCAGTCTTGCACCCACGTTTTCGTTCGTGTACCTGTCCCAAAACGGCCTCTCCAATGTCCATATGACGGACCCTATGAAGTTCTCCGACGTACGCGCAAATCATTTCTCATCCAGCGCGGTTCCAAGATCGACAAGGTTTCTATCGATCGTCTTAAGCCTGCGTTTTTGGAATCAACCTTAAGTGAGGTACATGTAGCTACCAAAAAGGTCCAGAGGAAATCAGTGTCGTTCGGAACTCTTTGAACTTCCTCTCTGGTGGGGGAGTGTGTAGTGAATACTCTTATTTTAGTTTCAAGTTAAATGTTAATTTTACAGTCTTGAATTTCGGAATAGTATAAATTCATTTTAAATTAGTTACCCCATTATAATTCAATTGTGAACCACATTAATACTAATTTTATGTATACTATATTATTTTATTGTATGTAAACATAATTAATTATATATCACAATTGTCAGTTAATCATTTATATTCAAATATTTATTTTAATCTAATGCCATGTCCATTTTGCAAATAAATAATAGAAAACCAAAGGTTATATTTTCCACCTTTGGTACTGTCGTAGTTTCGCCTAACGGACTCAATACGGCTAGTGAGATAATCACTGGTTGGCACTTAACTAGCGGCAGTGCTTATGGCTACATCATCCAGGTTAACCTATACCGGATAGATGCGCTACGGTCCCAAGCCGTAGCTTGCCTAGGCCAACGACGACGACGACGTAAACCAACAGTACTTTATTTTCCTTCCATTATAAAAAAAAAATTAGTGTTGGGATTAGGTTAGGTTAGGTTAGGTTAGGTTAGGTTAGGTTAAGTTAAGTTAAAAACAGCTCGCCGCAAGTGTTTTGCTAACGTACTTTATTTTCCTTCCATTATAAAATAAAATTAGTGTTGGGAGGATAATGCAAAAGTACCAAATACTAAAAAGAATAAGTTCCGAAATTAAAAGTGCTTAATGAAATTAGCATATTTTAAATAGTCGATTATAAAATGGGAACTTCATTACTGTGGTAAAAATGGCACTAGTGAACTTCTACATCATTAGGAGTTAATGAAGTGTTTTTTGATTGATTTGTGAAACGCATTTAGTGATGAAGCCTGCCTGATGTGCATGGGTGGTGTGGTAAATACGATCTTCGACGAATGCAACGGTTCAAATGAATAATTTGAGATGATCTAAGGAAGAAAAAAATGAGATATTCACAAACGCGATTTGATTTGTATGACTTATGTTTTGCATATCATGAGTACACATATGATAGTTTTGGAATTACTTAAATTGGTTTGCCATTTTTAAAAACCCATAAAATAAATGCACACATTGACTCTAAAGTCTAAATGAAGGTTCATATTTGGTTGAAATCATATTAAATGTTCAAAATGTCGAAATTTATATATATATATATATATATATATATATATATATATATATATATATATATATATATATATATATATATATATATATATATATATATATATATATATATATATATATATTTTTCACGTGTTACTTTCGTGAAATAATTTTCATATATATATATAATATCGATATTTTAATTAAATTAATGTTTAGTATATACGAATTGTTGAAACAAATATCAGCATCCGTTTGGGGTGTTACGATTATCAAACCATTGACTATATGAGATTGGGCTCATTTGCGATTTAACTTAAATTTGTAATGCTATAATCGGATTAAAGTGTATGTAGTGCTGTGGTATCATCCCACTCAATGTCAGTCTCATTTCATTCCGCGCCCAAGAGTGAGACTGCCGAAAGTGAGAATATCAAAGGATGTATTTTCAAATCGATATATTCCCCTTTCTTCTCATTCTCATTCTCAGCTTAGGTTCAGGGGTTTATTCTCATTTACTGTCATTCCCATTCGAAAGTGAGGAAATGAGAATCTCAAACGAGGCATTTTTAAATCGGTTTATTCTCAATTCTTGTCATTCTCATCCACGGCCTTTCCCACTTTGGTCCGGATTAGGTTACGATTGGTTAGGTTAGGTTCTGATTAGTTAAAATAAGTTAGGGTATGAGATACTGAACGTTCCCACTCAGCTCCGTTTGCCGCGAGTGGGAATATAGTGACATTGTTTCCTAAATCGAGAAACGCTTTTCTCAAACGTAGATTTTTTCACTTTTGTACATTCTTATTTGTGGACCCCGAATGGGAATACCATTGAGTGGGCAGTAACCGGTCTAGGTTAGGTTAGGTTAGGTTTGATTAGATTAGATTAGATTAGATTAGAGTAGGTTAGTAAATATTAGCTAGTCTCATTTGGCGCCTTTACCACGAATGGGAATGGAGTGACATTTTCTCAAATGAAGAAACTTTTCTGAAATCTGGATTCCTCACTTTGTGGTCCACAAGTGGGAATGAATAGGAAGTAATTTGGTGCGATGAACTATCATGACGAAAGTTTACTCGTGTGTTTGCAGTACAAGAATGGATTTGCATAAACTATATCATCGTATAATTAAGCGCATTCACATCATGTTCTGAGACTTTGAGGTCATCATTAATTTTCCTCTTAGATCTGGTCGTTCTGCTTTAATTCTCTCTCTCTCTCTCTCTCTCTCTCTCTCTCTCTCTCATATATATATATATTTCCCCCACTTTATAGAGATTCTTCCGATTGTTTTGTGCCCCACATAGCATGATCAACCATCGAGCAACTCGTCTTTTGAGCACTTGCCTCATAAACACCTGTAAGTGGGAGACTCTTGAATTCGCTGTAGCAACAATGGGTGATCACCCACGAAACACTTTCATTCTCCATAAAGGACAAGTACACGGGGATAGATATAGGAACTAATATTCCTCGTCGGAAAGAAATTTTCACTGCTCTTGTGGTGGTACAACACCGCGAAGTATGAACAACTCAACATATCACTTGTCGCATAAACACCTTTCACGGTAGGAGACCCACGTTTAATACTAGCGACATTCAAAGAGTTGGCAAACACATACACATGATAGACATCCAATTACAGAAAACACGCTCACACGTTCGCCTACCTTGTTAATAGACTAGATAAGTATTTTATAGAAATGCATAGTATTATCTGAGTAATCAGACGCAATATATGATAAATCTTCGGTACGGTGGTTTTGGCGGGCTACGGAGAAATCATGCAACGACGAAATAACGAAATGACGACGACTTGTACATAACAAATAAGTAAAAAATTCGGAGCAAGTGTAGTTTACGTCCCCTTGACGCAAAAGGGGACACAAACTACACTAGGTCAAAGTTGGGGAACGTAAACTACACTAGGATCTTTAGGAGACATTTTTTAAGTGAATCCATCAAATAAAACGTTAAAACTAACGAAAATATTACGACTTAACCAAACCAATCGTCTATATATATATATATATATATATATATATATATATATATATATATATTAGGGTGGTCCTTATTTATATGGTGAAAAATGAAACATAAAAATGTTTCGGTCTGACCCTCTAGAAATGTGACACGGGATACAAAAACACTTTTTATGAAGTTTCATGAGAAAATATTAATATTTCGAGGTCGCTCAAGGCCATCAAAATTGTGCAGTATAATGCGTCATTACTTGCCACACAATTCCTTGCTATACCCCCTCCAGTATCATGTCAGCCACCTTAATGGTAGGATGTGTGTGTGTGTGTTAAACAGGTGCATACAGTGTTTTGTCTAAACTTTTTTATTTGTTTTGTAAATGTCTTAAATTTTGTGCTTAATATAACAATGATGTTCTATTTTCAGGTGCGGATTTATGGATCAAAATACCTAGTGATGGAGACTCAAAATAATTTCAAGGTTTACTTGATTGATAAGTGTGAGGACGATATTAGAGGTGCTGGATCTTTTCCGTTTGACTGCCGCCATTGAAACATAATTAAACTCCAGCCTTCTTTAGTTAGCTTTATAAGGCTAACTAACAAAAATATCACGACCTAACCTAACCAATCGTCAAGGTCGTACAGTTGACCTAACGATTGGTTAGGTTTGGTCGTGATATTTTCGTTAGTTAGCTTTATAAGGCTAAGTAAAGAAGGCTGGGGGCACTCACCTCTTATGTTTCAATGGCGGCAGTCAAACGGAAAAGATCCGAGGTGCTAAATTGCTATCGAATAGGCAATGCATTTGGCAATTGTTTATATTCCTACTTTATGAGAATCTTATAATCCAATATTATGAAGCCGTTGAGCGACCTCTAAATATTAATATATCCCAATACAATTTTGTATACTGTGTTTTTACATCAAATGGCATAGTTTGATGGGGTCAGAGCACGGAAATTTGAAAGTTGAAAAATAAGGACCACCCTTGACGATTGGTTAGGTTAAGTCGTAATATTTTCGTTAATTTTAACGTTTTATTTGATTAGGTATACGCGAACAAAGTTAGGGAACATAAACTACACTAGGATAATGTAGGGGAACGTAAACTACACTAGGCACCACAGGGAGACGTAAACTACACTTGCTCCAAAAATCCTCTTAAAAAATGCATGACGTAGAATAGATTACTAGTTTGGTGTTCATGCTATCATTTATTTTCCACTGTCTTCTAATTTGTAACCGAGTGCACGAGATAACTGTACGCATGGTGTGAATGAACTCTGAAGCTATTCTTTTCATTATACCTTTTCCTACTTTCCTATAAGTCTTCTTTCACCATTATTTTCTGTCAGCAGTGGCTGGCGGAGAAAGGAGAGAGCCTTGTCTGTTCTATACTTTACAATTACTGTTATTCCTGTATGAAAGCTTTACACGTCTATAAGTGTAAGCACGGTATAAGTTTTCAGTGTTCCTTTTTTCATTGCTATTTTAACTTTTCTACTTGAGCTACCCTAGAGTGGATCTGAGTCTCTCTCTCTCTCTCTCTCTCTCTCTCTCTCTCTCTCTCTCCATGAACTCGCCTCATTTCGTATTCGTCCGCATATGAATTCGAAATTCTCTTTTAAAGCGAATCGAATCCCAAAATATTTGGATTCGGAGCTTAATCCTAAGCGGATTACGAAGTCTTTTGATGATGCACTCTCATTGTTTTGATGCCGTCGCCGATGCTGCGAAGTTAATTTTGACGAATAAAATTATCCCTGTTACGGAACTAAAACTAACTTACAAATGATTTCCAAAAGGGTGAAACTCCCAAGAACATATACTTGTACAACTCCGAACCAAAAAAAAAAAAAATAGAAAACTATATCAACTGCGCTCATGACCTTAATAATACCTTCAAATTATATACCTTTATGAGGAATATCGAGTATCTGTGAAGTCATTATGATAAAAAGACATCTCTCTGTTCCAGTTTTGAAAAGAAAATATAGCAAAAAATCTTATTAAATAGTGAAGACTTAATGCATGGCGACATAACAAAAGATTAAAATATCTTGTCAGGTGCTACAAAAAGGGAGTAAATTCATTGTTTATTGAGTATTGCCAATATATTAAACTAGTATATTAGTGTGGAGGTTGCGTGAATGCAAATGGTGTGGGGTCACTTGTATTTGTAAATAGAACTGTCAGTCACGTTTATCAAGAAATCTTAGAATACTTCATGCTGGAGTCTGCAGAACGGCTGTATGGAGACGAACCATTTATTTTTCAACATGACCTGGCTCCAGCTCACGCGGCTCTCGTGCAATATCTGCGTGGTTTGATGCTCATGAAATTAAAGTACTACCATGGCCAGCTGATACTCCCCCCCCCTATCTTAATCCGATAGAAAACCTTTGGAATATCGCTAAGCAGAAGGTCCAAAAGCGTAAACGAGGAACATATAGTGAACTGGAGAGGTGTTTGATGACAACCTGGCAATCGATAACTACAGAAGAATGCAAAAAGCTTGTCGACTCGATGCTACGTCGATTGGAGGCCGTAATCAGGGCTAAGGGTGGACCAACCGAATAGTAAGACAGAGTTAAAAAGTCTTTGATAAAGGTTTAGTATATTGGCACTCAATAAACGTAATGAATTTATCCTAGTTATTGTAACACCTGACAAGATATTCTAATATTTTGTTATATCGTTATGCATTAACTTTTCACTATTTTATAAGGTTTTTCTTATATTTTAATTTTTTCAAACTGGCACATAAGTGTCTTTTTATCTTAATGGCGTAACAGACACTCTATATTTCTCATAAAGGTGTATAACTTAAAAGTATTATCAAGGTCATGAGCGCATTTGAGACCGTATTCCACGAGTATTTCTTTGGTCTGGAGTTGTACACTTTGTCCGCCCTTGAAATTATATATATACACACACACACGCGTTAATTTTAGATTTTAAGGTTTAGCATCAACTTTCTGCTGCATTTTATTTGCGCAGGTTTTACTCATACTTTGTGTGATTGTTGCACTTTTCATATGTATGTATCGTTTATGGAGAGATAAAAGTAGATAGTATTTATTGCTTCAATGCAGAATTTAAGTCACTTCACACTTTTCAAACTTTTCTCTTGCGGGCGTAAAAACTATTTCTGCCAAAGGGGTTTCGTTTAGAATAGTGATCATTAAAGTTTTATATAACAAGTTTCGATTTGATGTAGCCATGAACGTGGTTGAAAAACTGACAGTTCATGGGACGCGGAGAATCGTTATCTAGCAGAACGTGCACAAACCCCAAATTGCTCTTCAGACTAATTCCGAACCGCCTTTCCTGGCCAAACATCTAGCAGGTGGACCATTTACACCATCCATCAGATTTTTTAGAAACTGGCTTTGTGTTACATCATCTTCGTTCAGTCCTTCACTTTCTGTGCGTACAGAGGAAAATATTGAGCAAATTGAGGAGGTCTTCTGAGCTAGCCAGACAAAGTTGATCTAACGGGCCGAACTTCAGCTCAACTTTAGCTATACAAAAGCACCCAAAGGATGCTTCCGCGTGTCATCAAGCTTTTCCATACAGAATCTATACAGGAGTTACAAGCTAAAGACGACGATGAAGGAGTTGAAATGTGTGAGACTTCTCTTCACCACTTTGAGAATGACGCAGCTTTACTGGACAAAATCTGGTTCAGCGATGAGACTACATTTTTATCTGCAGGTCGCATAAACCGCCATAATTATAGAGTCTGGAGAAAGGGAAGCCTTTCTGAAGTTCAAGAACACCAGAGATGGTGAAAATTACCAACGGATGTTTGAAAGGTTCTTCCTGCCAAATCTGTACACGATTGGAAGTTATAAAGAAACGAATTTTCAGCAAGATGAAACCCAACTACACTTCGCAAAGCCAGTCAGTCCGTGAGTTTTTCAACTTCACCTTTCCAGAGCAATGGATTGACCGACGGAGACCGATGAGCTGGATTTTTCATCAACCTGACATCACACCTTGTGACTTGTTTCACTGGGGATATGTGAAGACAAAGATGTACGGAACTAGGCCTACAGATCTTGGGGTATCTTGAAGAAAAGATTTACCACACCATGAGTAAAACTGATGGTAGAGTTCTCTTGAGCGCTGCTCATGAGTTTTCAAGTGTTGGCCTGTCAATTCAAACTTTTATTGTTAGATGTCAGAGCTAACAGTTATGCCAGGGTTAACACGCATATTTTACGGGGTCGAGTTTTTAATTGGATTAAAAACTGGTTAGTTAGTAGAAAACAAAGAGTAGTAATTAACGGGGAAGAGTTAGGGTGGGCTAATGTAAATAACGGTGTTCCACAAGGGTCAGTGTTGGGACCGGTATTTTTCATAATGTATGTTAAATGTTAACGATCTTGACGTTACTTTATTAAGTAAAGTTCCTAAATTTGGAGAAGATAATAAAATTGAAGATGAAGATAATCTGCAGCGCGAGCTTATTAATTCAGTAGAGTTGTCTAATATGTGGCAGATGCAGCTCAACGTAGATAAATTTGAAGTCATGCATATAGGTTATCACAAAAGTGAATTTATCATAGTTATACTGGTACCCGGTCGATTCGCCGACGGACGTTTTGCCGACAGACATTTTGCCGACGGACGTTTCGCCGAACGGACTGTCTTTAATATTTCTATGACAAAATCCACACGTTTCAACAAAAAAAAAAATTATTTAGTGAACATGTCAAATTTAGACATTAAAATCGGTACAGAACTAAATATATTATTAAGTGTGTTTTAAAATCGTTACAGAACAAAATATTTATTTTCTGAGCATTAAAACCATTAAAGACTAAAATTTTTAAAAACGAATTTTATAGATTGTGAGCAATTGCTCTTAAGTAAGCCGAACCTTCATAGTTAATATAATTGTCTACCAGCTTACTCAACCTTTCATTGGCCGCTTCATACCTCTTCTTGACATCCCTTGGCATAATTCCTGCTAAAGCCTGTTCGATAGTTATATCCCATTCATTTTGTTCTGTACGAAGCCTTCCAATTAGGCGGCACAAGTTTGGATGGGTGATGGCTACTCTTAGTTGGAACCCGCGATGCCATCTTTCTAATGAATTACACAGGTCAACAAAAAATTTTTTTTGTTTCGTTGCCAAGGAAATTCGTACGAATTTAGGGTATTTTGGGGTTGCTGAATTCCAAAATGAAAGTAGTTTTTCCGATTTGGCTCTAGTTCTTGAGATAATAAATACCCTCAATTAATAGGAAACGTAACCATAACGCGTGCATATGGGAAACTACCGGAACATTCTAGATGGTGAGACACGCGAATATTCTTAGTGTTTACTCCGCGATCATTCTAGAATATTCCCCCTCCGTATATAAGTCATCGGCCACCCAACCAGTAAGTAGGCTCCGCCTGAACATTAAATTTTTTGCATTTTTACGTGTTTCATTGGGGTACCAATTATCTCATAAATTAGAGCCAATCTAGCAAAACCGATGTCATATTCGGAATCAGCACCACAAAGTTACCCCAAAATCACTCTAATATGATTGGCAATAAAATGAGTGTTGACCAGTGTTATTAGTGCGGGGTAAACCAGCTGTTGTGCGTTCCGTTACATTCCACATCGTAATGTCGAACTGTGGTCGCCTTCGCCTTCCCCTTTGCACAGCCCCTAACCATGTAGCCTCAAAATAGGCGAGAAATTCACTAAGAATTTCATCAGTTTCATCTTCAATTGAAGCCATTAGGTCGTTGAACTTGCCAATAACGTCGTTGGTAGGAACAAATGCCAAAGCTTGAAGGCTTTTAATCATAAGAGAGTTCTTGGGTTCATTATACCAATTCTGCAGTCCGCAGGACTGGATTTGTCTCCAAAGACACTGTCCGAAGTGAAAAAAGCATCCAAAGATATGGGCATCAGGAAAGTTCTGCTTAATGCTGTTGATTGCGGCTCGCTCAAAGTCAACAGTGACTGACATTGGTTGCAACTGGCGTGCCGCCTTAAGTTGTGAAAAAATTGTGTCATATGTATCTTGATTTTTTTGTTTAGTGATGCAATATACCAAAGGGACAGTGTGATTTTTTCCGAGCAAGACATGGATCGAGTATAGTTGATGACCCAATGGTGCGCTGTCAAATGTACCATCACAAAACCAATGTTGACTCCTTGCCAGTAAATCAAGGTTTTGTCCGTTGCCATAATAATAATGCCTTCGTTTTCATACAAGATAAATCGTTCTCCCCTGAATGACACCCTAAGTTCATCTGTTAGCTCGTTGCCATCAGGAACTTTCCTTTGTCTCCTTATCATTCTGCCGAGACTTTCCTTTTTGGGAAGAGCACCAGCTGCCTCTAAGGGAAAGTCAGATGTGCATGTTTGCATGATAGTACGAGTGACCTCTTCCGTGTCAGTAGCCCTTTCTTTCATGCGTTGCAGCGTCTTAAGCACAACGGCGCGGTTTGCATCAGGGGGATGAGAATGGGCAACTGGTTCTTCTTGAAGAACATCATTCAAGGTCGTAAGACGTCCTCCACATTTGCCTCTTTGTTCACATCTCCAATACGTCACCTCACCCCTTTGCTGTCAATGACGTAGGGCATATCCACCGTAAAGCAATTCCTTGCGCCACGTTTTGTCAAAGTGAATTCCATGGTCTAAACGAAAGTTTTAAATTATACAATATACACCGAGAAAGATATATATATATATATATATAGATAAACATTTTATATAGTAGTATCGATATAAATTTATTTAAAAAAAGGTATCTATGTTTTTACGTCAAGCGTCTATAACTGTCAATTTAACATAATTTAATATTTTAACAAAATAATTCAATAACATTTAATAATAACCTTTAATAACATAACATAACATAAAAGTTTAATAACAGTACAAATTACAACAATTACAATGACTTACTGAATTGAATGATGAGTAAATCCAAACATAAAAGATCTGGGCATAAGCGAACAAAGAAAGTTACAGCTGCACGAGTAGTTGGTTGGTAAAAACAAAACTATTACTTTACTTGGTTGATAAACTTATTGTGAGAATAGTGTAAACAATTTGACATGTTCACTGAAATAATTTTTTTTTGTTGAAACGTGTACTTTTTGTCATAGAAATATTAATGACAGTCCATTCGGCGAATCGTCCGTTCGGCGAAACAGCCGTCGGCGAAACGTCCGTCGGCGAAACGTCCGTCGGCGAATCGACCGGCCAGGGTTATACTATGGCTTGTAGTGTGTTAAATGAAGCCTCCAAGAAAAAAGATTTAGGTGTCATTAATTCTAAGGATTTAAAGTCCTCAAATCAATGTTCAGTCGTTAGCAGTAGAGCTAATTGGGTCTTTTTCCTCGTAATTTTGAGTGTAAATCTAAATATATTGTTTTGTCATCAAATAAGTTGCTTGTCAGGCCTCATTTCGAAACAGTTTCTGTCGCTATATACGACTAAAGGTATAAAAATGGTAGAAAAGGTTCAGCGCTGTTTAACAAAGCTTACTCTACCATTATGTGAAAAGGAAGATAGACTCAGAGTTGAATTTACATACACTCGAAACAAGGCATTTAAGAGGTAAATTAATTCAGGCGTTCAAAATTTTAAATCGTTTTGACAATGTAAATTACGAACATTCTTTGACCTACACAAGAGGAACATCGGATAGACGATAGGAATATAGGATAGATAATAGGAACATAGAATATACATAAAAACATTACGAGAAACAGCTGAGATGCTTCGCGTCGCAACATTGCGACATAAATTTCTTACTGGCACGATTTTTCAAGACTAAAGCCAAAATGGTCGGGTTTTCTTTTTCTTTTTGGCGATTTAAGACTTTTAGGATTTGCATACATCGTTTAAATTAGGGTAATCGTATATGCAATTTGATTCATTTTTATCACTCCTTTGATGGTTCTTCCATGCTTTAAAATTTTGGCATATATTCTCTAAATTATTCATAAAAATAAGGATACTTTTAAGAATGGTTTTGAACTCAAACATTGAAAGTGTTTCAATCAATTACAGACACATATGAGTACATAAGCAACGTTACATTACATTTTAAGCATTTAACAAGAACTCAAGAGGTAAGAATAATCTCGTCGATTGGTCCAATGTTAATATGCAACAGAGAATAGAATACAAAGACAGAACAAGTCACCTCTTTAATAATTTAGACATTTTGCATCTTGCCTGTAATAATCCTTGCTCAAATGATTCTCACTGTAAACTTATATATAGGTATTATAGTAAGATAATATCCCTGTTAAGAGAAGCAGGAAGCCCCCCTGATTAAATCTTACAACTATCATACTAAGATTATTCCTGGATGGAATGATTTTGTCCCCCTGAAGAGGGAATCGAAAGACGCCTATAATTTGTGGTGCTTTTATGGTAGACCCAGATTAGGACCAGTATACATGAATATGTGTAGAAGTAGGAGTCAGTATAAGGCGGCCATAAGGCGATGTAAACAGCATCAAAAGCCTGTGAAGCTCGCATAAATAACGATAATAACAAATTTTGGAAATTTGTTAAGAATCAAACGGGTGTCAAAAATGTCCTCCCTCCGACAATCGATGGGGTGTCGGGGGAGGATGAAATTGCAAAGCTGTGGAAAAACCACTACTCTAACATTCTTAACAGTGTGAGTAGGGATAATCTTAAGATAGACTGCAGCGAAACGATTGTGGGAGAGACAAGGGAAAATACTTTGATATCATTTTCTGAAGTAAAGAGGTTAATTAAAGAGTTAAAGACTGGTTCTGCCTCAGGGATAGATGACTTATCGAATGAGCACTTAAAATATGCAAATAACGTAGTATGTCTGCATATATCATTGCTCCTATCAGCCATGCTTGCTCATAGCTATATCCCTGCAGAGTTCATGAGGGTATATATCTTGCCCCTGGTCAAAAATAAGTACGGAGACATTCTGTCCAGCAATAATTACAGGCCTATTTCTGTCGCTTCCTGCTTCTCGAAACTACTAGAAAAACTCTTGTTACTCCGATTAAATTATTTCCTATGGACATCTAATCAGTTTGGTTTTAAAAGGTCCCACTCAACTGACCCGTGTATCTATGTACTTAAAGAAACAATATCTAAATACGTTGACAGTAATTCAACTATTTATAGCTGTTTCCTAGATATAAGTAAGGCATATGATAGGGTGAATCAATATTTTATTTGCAAAACTAGAAGACAGGAAAGTTCCCATGTACATATTAAACGTATTGAAATTTTGGTATTCCCACCAATCTTTCACCGCAGGTGGGACAATGTACTATCCGAGTGTTTTGGCTCCTCTTGCGGGGTGAAACAAGGCTCCTTGCTCTCCCCTATGCTGTTTAATGTGTATATTGACGGATTAATTGCTTCATTTAATGAGGCAACAGTGGGATATTGTATAGATAACACAAGGATAAATAACTTAGTTTATGCCGATGATATGGTGGTAATAAGTCCTTCTGTTAAAGGTCTGGATCGGCTACTAAAAGTCTGCGAAGTGTATTCGCAGAAACATGATATTCTTTTTAATGTTACAAAAACTGTTATGCAATTTCATCCTAAAAGCTGTAGTCAGCCAGCTGATATAAGGTTTAAAATGAATGGTGAAGTAATTGAGGAAGTACAAGAGTTTAAGTATTTGGGTCAAACTATTACCAGCTCCTTGAGTGATGACTTGGATATAAGAAAACAATCTCGAAACCTGTGTGTTAAAGCGAATATGACCATAAGGAACTTTCGATTCTGTACAAGTGACGCTAAAGACACACTCTTTCGTACTTTCTGCAGTAATATATACGGACAGCAACTCTGGGTGAATTATAAAAAAACGTTCTGTCAGAACCCTAAATTTGTTGTACAACAGGTCTTTTAGACTCTTACATAAATTACCCCCGAAATGTTCAGCTTCGTAAATGTTTGCTACCCGCAATGTCCCGAGCTTCCCGGAGGTAACAAGACGTGCTCATTACAGTATAATGCAAAGAATTAAAAAATTAACCAACCCGATTATCCAAGCTCTCCATGAGTCCTACCATTTATCCTCTAAGCCAGTGGTCTCCAAACTTTTTTGATCACGCACCCTTTAATCAGCAAAAATAAATAACACGCACCCCTAATGAACATGAAGATTTTATATATATATATATATATATATATATATATATATATATATATATATATATATATACTTTCATTATTTACTAGTAAGTTAATAGTATACAACAGAAATACGATAGGGTGAAGATATACTTACCAATATAATTTAATGAGAACAATGTGGCTGACTGTGCTTCATAATTTCTGAAAATCTTGGTTTGACACTTTGTGATGGAGCGATTCGAAGGTCCGGTTCGAAGTTCAGTTTATTTCGATTCTTGGTTTTAATACCTATCATAGCAGAAAAAGACACTTCACACAGATATGTAGATCCAAATAGAAGGAGCGCATCGTTCGCTAAACTTATTAAATCTCTGGGTACTCATTTTTTAATCCAATCCACCAATTGTGCACAGTTTTCTGTTGAAATTCGGTTCGTAAACTTGTATCTTCCCTGATGTCAATCAACTGTTCTTGGGCAGTGATCGGAAGATGTTTCATTTTTACATTTTCAGCATTTTTACATTTAGTTTGCTAAATTTTAATCGCAAGTAAGCGATATCGCGGATACTATCTCGCAAATTCCTAGGAATAACTGTGTTCGCGAGTATTTTCTTTCTCGGTCATCTTCTTGACATTCAAAAACTTTCTACGAAAAAACAATGATAAATCAGAATCATCAAATTTCCTTCGCGCACCCAACTTTGGAGACCACTGCTCTAAGCTATGGACTTCTTTGTACGAAAACGTCTGTCTGTAGCTCCACTTAACTTCGACATTACCGTATTATTTCTAATCAATTGTATAGATTTCTATCCTAGTATATGAACTGTCATTGTATTAATAATAATTGTCATATGGACTATAGTCTGCCAATAAACCTTTTCATTTATTACTATTCTTATATATATATATTAAATATATATATATATATATATATTATTATATATATATATTATATAACGTAAAGAACGACGCTTGTATAGAAGACATCCCGCGCAAGATGAGGAGGGAGAACGAACAAATGGAAAAAATGAGGTAACCACCCGGGAATCGAACCCGGGATCTTCCGATTGCCGGTCAGATATGATAACCATTACACCATGGGCCTCACCCGATCAGAAGTCGCAATCCTCCGACATACGCGCAGAAACCAATGCCCCGAAGGAGGCACCTCCCGCATGCCGCACATATATACCTCATTTTTTTCATTTGTTCGTTCTCCCTCCTCATCTTGCGCGGGATGTCTCCTATACAAGCGTCGTTCTTTACGTTAATTATACTGCGTGTTCTTTGCAGTTGATATATATATATATATATATATATTATATATAATATATATTTATTTATTGGTGAAGGCCGCTTCTGGCAAGCTTCATTTCAATTTAAGCAGAAAGCCACAGACAAGAAGGAAAGAAACATCCATCAAGTTGGAAGGACTATATTTTGTATATTGCAACGTTTCAAGCACAAACTATGCTCATCCTCAGGCAAAAATTCTAAAAAGTTAAAAACATAATATTAAAAACCATAATGACATTAACAAAATAAAATAGGGAAAAAATCCACAAGCATTAAAAACAAAGTCACACTAAAAAAATTCTAGAAAGTTACAATTAAAACCATAATGACTATTATGAAACAAAAGCGAACAATTAACAAGCTTTAAAACATAAAAAGTGACACTAAAAAACGAACAATGAATAACAGCTATAAAATACAAAATGTAAAACTCAAAAACTAAAAATTCACCGAGGCTATCTTTTAAAACACTAAAAAATTAAAAACCCACACTAAAAGGAACACACCTTAAGTCTAAGCAGCACAGATTCCGAGGCAAAACTAAAAAAACAGAAGCATCTAAAACCAAGTAAAGGTTGGTTGTTCAAGATGTTCAGTTTAGACGGAGGGGACGGATGAAATATCAGAGTTAAGCGAAGGGGAAGTTTTTTAATATACAGGGATTCTAAAAGTCTTAACGTTTGCTCACACGGAGCGGAATCTAAAATGTTAAAATTAGCTAAAGTTATATCGACTTTGCATAGAACAACATGGCTGCGTATAGCTGAAGCTTCTTTAGTTTTCAAAGTTTGTCAGTTCTATGGCTTATGCCCATATGGGCACCAGAAACGCGACTCGAGGCTCCGCACAGTCCGCACCGTCGTTCTATTGGCTCATATTTTAATGTTAAAGACCGTGTATCGGATGCTCTGCGCAGTGCTGTCGTTTATGAATTCAAGTGTCCCCGATGTGATCGGAGCTATATTGGTAGCACTGTGCGAGCCTCGAGTCGCGTTTCTGTGCCCATATGGGCATAGCCATGAGTGACAAACCTTTGAAAACTAAAGAAGCTTCAGCTATACGCAGCCATGTTGTTCTATGCAAAGTCGATATAACTTTAGCTAATTTTAACATTTTAGATTCCGCTCCGTGTGAGCAAACGTTAAGACTTTTAGAATCCCTGTATATTAAAAAACTCTCCCCTTCGCTTAACTCTGATATTTCATCCGTTCCCCTCCGTCTAAACTGAACATCTTGAACAACCAACCTTTACTTGGTTTTAGATCTTCTGTTTTTTAGTTTTGCCTCGAATCTGTGCTGCTTAGACTTAAGGTGTGTTCCTTTTAGTGTGGGTTTTTAATTTTTTAGTGTTTTAAAAGATAGCCTGTGAATTTTTAGTTTTTTTGAGTTTTACATTTTGTATTTTATAGCTGTTATTCATTGTTCGTTTTTAGTGTCACTTTTATTGTTTTAAAGCTTGTTAATTGTTCGCTTTTGTTTCATAATAGTCATTATGGTTTTTATTGTAACTTTCTAGAATTTTTTTAGTGTGACTTTGTTTTTAATGCTTGTGGATTTTTTCCCTATTTTATTTTGTTAATGTCATTATGGTTTTTAATATTATGTTTTTAACTTTTTAGAATTTTTGCCTGAGGATGAGCATAGTTTGTGCTTGAACGTTGCAATATACAAAATATAGTCCCTTTCCACTTGATGGATGTTTCTTTCCTTCTTGTCTGTGGCTTTCTGCTTAAATTGATAATATATATATATATATATATATATATAATGCGTGTGTGTATACAACATACATACATAACCTTGGTAAACCTTGGCTTTGCTTCCGCCCGAATTGTTCATTCTAACGAAGGTCAAGCTTGTTGTGCTACCTTAGACCTACAGGTTCACGTAGAATTCGAACCACGACCCACCACGGGTGATCACAAAGTCATTCTTGGACTCGTTCTCACGAACTCCCGATCAGCTTCCCAGCGTCTTAACCATTAGGCTACCCAGGGTACCTATTCATCTACCAACTAATTTTTTTGTGTGTGGAAGGATGAACAGCTGGGTGAGCTGAGTGCCACCTACCATCGTTGGGAATTGAACCCGGAACTAGTGAATTTGTAATCAGGGATGCTGATCACTACACTAAATAAAAATAAATTGACTATAAATACAAAGGAATAACAAAGGACACCAAACAGCAACGGACCGACTGGTCCCGACGAGGCTGTCTATTTAAGGAGAAAGGTTAAAAGAGAGAAGAAAATTTAAAGACGAATGAAAATTTTAAAGAAAACCAAAAAGGGACGTCGTTGAAAGAAAGGAGGGAAATTTAAAGATAAAGTGAAAATTTTGAAGTAAAGAGGAGATAATTCGAGTGAAAATTCTACAATACTTTCATATGATGATAAATGCTTCTAAAATGGAGGTTTAATTAGACAAGATAAGCATCTACTCTCTTTTTAAAGGATTCAAAGGAATTACTTTGAACTACGTTGGTTAGCAATCCATTCCACAAATTAACTATACGATTGAAGAAGAAATGTTTAGCTTCATTAGAATTAAAATGTTTATCCATTAATTTCAAACCATTACCGGGAGTTCTGGTTGCATTTTTGAAGGGGAAATATTTTTCGGCGTCGACGTTATCAAAACCTTTACTTAATTATATATGAACCGAGCCTCTCGCGAACTCCTCGAAAATGCTATAGAAGTTGAACACCTGGACTAAATCTTTTTCGAATCCGCTCTCTCTCTCTTCTGTCTATGTTCCGCAGTAAATATGGGGACCAGAACTAAATGCAGTATTCCATGTGGAGGCGTACAAAGGAATTATATAATGTTTGCATTGTTTTCTCCGACTTAACCTTTTCGCTGCGTAATTTGGATATATCCGAACAAAACCGTTCGGAAATATCAGAATTACGCCGCGAAAGGATTAAATTCAAATGAGCTACCAATAAATCCCAAGATTCTATTTGTTTTTTAACCGCTTCGATACATTGGTTACTCGGTTTAAGAGTGTCTTGTTGCGCATAAAATACTTTCTTTAACATTGTTTCTTTCAATTGAATTGAATAACCTTTATTATAAATAAATACAGTACTCTTACAATTTACAAATACATAAATAATGTAAAACTGGACTATTTTATTTTATTTTAATTTGGCCCTTAAGCGTTAGGCTTTACTGGGCTCTTAATTAAAAATAAAAATAGTTCTTATTAATAATAAATAACTCTTGAATAAAATTATTAATTAGGGTATGTATTTATCTTAAATTATTATTAGCGATATAAAACAAATACAAAATCCTTGTCGAAGGTATGATACCAATACTGTACAAAGAAATCCATATTAGACATGAAAGATGAAAGATAAACAATCACACGAGAAATGAATAAACAATAGTAATGTACATTTATTCCATTACACTTTTTCTCTCATCAAAATTGTATACACGCCTCTAGACCGGTTTTGTACGCTGATTCCAAATCTGTTTTCCGCTTTCCTCTAGCAAATCTAGTTATCGAAATATGACTGGTGTTAATTTCAGCACAATTTATCGTAAAAGTACAACTTTATTCATAAAAAGAAAAGTACACCAACCTAAAAACGTTGCAAGTACGATTTTCTTTTGTAAACCTTGTTCGGATCGTCGCGGTACAGTATCCAGCAGTCGTCTGCCAGCATACTTTCGTTCCAGAAACCTTGGTAGCGATTTTCTATTGACTGGATGTCTTGATGGAAGCGTTCCCCCTGTTCGTCACTCAACGCGCCAAGGTTTTCGGGAAAGAAATCTAGATGCGAATGTAAAAAATGTATTTTCAAGGACATGCGATAGCCCATTTCTTAATATGCATCGAGCAGTTTCTGAACTCCATCTTTGTATGCGGGAGACTTGTGGTTACCCAAGAAGTTTCCACAAATCCATTTGAAAGCCTGCCATGCTTTTAGTTCTAAGGCATTGAGGCTTTCTTCAAGCCTTTATCCTGCAGAACCTCCCTGATTTGCGGCCCCACAAAGATTGCATCCTTCAATTTCGCTGCACTGATGTTTGCAAATTTCTCAACATGGTATCGAAACCCTCTCGAATTCGCCTTACCCATCGCTTTCACAAAATTTTTCACTAAGCCGAACTTAATGTGGAGGTGGCAGGAAAATCTTTGGATCAACTAAAGGAACACACTGGACACTACCCGTTACTGGCTCGTATGTGCTTCTTTGATGCTAGTCACGTTTGATGTAATGATCCGCGGTAGCACAGCTGTCCCATAGGCATAGGAGACAACAGTATTTCGTGAACCCTCCTTGCATGCCCATTAACATACCAATGACTTTGAGATCACCACAGATATTCCATTGATGTGTGTTGTATTGGATTGCTTCTAGTAGTATATTCATGTTATCGTACGTCTCCTTTAGATGAACGGAGTGGGCGATCGGGATGGACGGCTTTAAGTTCCCGTTATGCAGGAGAACCGCTTTCAAGCTTCGCTGTGAGGAATCAATGAAGAGGCGCCACTCAGATGGTGTGTGTACCTGTGACAAGTTCTCGAAAAGTCCATTGATATCATGGCAATAGCAGAGCGGACCGTCTACTGTAAAGAATGTCACCAAATCATGGTTTCGTTTTCGATAATGACCACACTCGGACGTTCTTCTCGAGTAAGTGTTCTGCTCGAGTCTCGAGGAGAGAAGTTCTGATTTCTCTTTGGAGAGGGCTAGGTCTCTAATGACGTCATTCAACTCGTTTTAGGTAGCCTCTCCGGCTCCGACTGCTCTTCGTCAGGTGTAGTCAAGCTCGGCCGAAGGTCCCGCATCTCCGCCAATCGCACCTTCGTCGGATTCCCTTTCGTTTTCTAAAGAATCGAGTCCATGCTGTGGAAGTACCGGAATCGTGAGGGATCGGTCTGATCGCTGAGTCTACGTTCGGATGAACGATGTTATGCTTGCTCTTCACGGAGAATCCAGTTATGTTAACATTGCAAAAGTAACACTCGCCATGATGGTCTCTCGGCTCCCTCCATATCATGGGTATACCGAATGGCATCGACTTTTTCCTTTGGTTCAACCAACCACGTAATCCATTCGAACAAGCGGTACAGATAACATGTGGCGCCCACGCCTTATCTTGGTCACCTAGTGGACAGCCGAAGAATAACCTGTAAGTTTTCCGAAGATCCATCGTGATTGTACGCCGTTGTGATTTAGTCGCGAACGAGCCGCACACGTAACAGAAGTTGTCGGGGCGATTTTTATACTTTCGAGTAGGGTTGCACCGATAAGAAAATTAGCCGATTACCGATTAATCGGCCTAAAATAATCGGCCGATAATTCTTTTTATATACTGTATAAGTTTATAGGGTGCTCTTCCAATATGTGCTCTACCGCGAAACTGTGATCTACCATATTCCAATACGTGCTCTACCGTGAAACTAGCCTTATAAGGCTAACTAACGAAAATATCATGACTTAACCTAACCAATCGTTAGGTCAACTATACGCCCTTGACGATTGGTTAGGTTAAGTCGTGATATTTTCGTTAGTTAGCCTTATAAGGCTAACTAACGTACCTGCTGCTAATCCGAATAATCTAAGGTAGATCACGTATTGGAATGTAAATTTTAAGGTAGAGCACATATTGGAAGAGCACCGTTTATAGCACTATATGGTTACTGAATTACGCCGCTTATACCTATTATACTGGTAAATAGGAGCACACAATATAAAACGTAGGCCTAATATCTAATATTTTTTTATCTAATATTAATCTAATATTTTTAGAACTATTTACATATTCTAATTCTTTAATTTCTTTTCAGATTAAATTAAGCATTTTAATGAAAGTTGCCAAGAAATTTTATATTTTTGTTACAAATTTAAATAACATAAAGCCCTTATGGCTCCAAGCATTGCATGGAATACTTTAAAGTAGATAAAATAACAAAATTATTTGCAAATGTACCCTATACAATGTTTCCATCTCAAATTTTGTTTATCGTTAGAGAGTAGGTTCAGGCCACTTTTGTTTTGCAACAGGAAAGCTTAAAGGATTCTTTTGTTCAGAAGGTACAAATAATTTTTTTGTTTTAA
>JAJOZX010001509.1:632500-710000 GCA_023014485.1 Bathynomus jamesi | reverse complement strand
ATATATATATATGAGAAGTGCGTTTAACGTTCCGAAAAGAAGAATTAACGGTTCATTTTCTCTTAAACTAACCGTAACTGATTTAACTTGATCTAATCTGGACTAATCTAATATATGAAACAGGAAATGTCGAGGATGAAAATGGGAATGTTATGGCGAGAAACCATTTTGGAACGGTATTTTGGCTGTTTTTAAAGATATTTTGTCACTTTTAACACGTACTTAACATTTTTAACGGTATTTTGGCACTTTTAATGATATTTAACTTACACTTTTTAATGGCATTTTGTCACTCCATTTATGGTCATTTTCACACTTTTTGACGGTAGTTTAAGAGTTTTTATAGGTATTTTTTATACCTTTTTTAATGGCAGTTCGCCACTTTTAAAACTAATGTCAGTTCTGTACTGAGGATTTTAAGGTTTTCTTATTTGTCTTTCTTTATATAATTTTTCTTTTTTTTTTTTTTGCTTTATTCTCAGATGAAAGAAAAAAAAAGAGAGCTGAAAAATGAATTGCTTCCTTCCTATTTCAGGCTATTTTTATTACGACAGATCTCATTTCTATTATATGTTCTTTGGAAATCTAAAAAGGGTAGAATTTTACCTTAACAAGAGACCTAAAGATGGAATCAGTAACTCCAATGGTCTTATATTTTATATTTTTATACCAATATTTTATTATATTACGAGTGCCACTCAATACATTTTGCCCCACCTTTTTTTTTTCTTACCAAGTTTCCTTGTAAGTTCCAGAAATTTTGTACACAAGTAGTTACATACCTTTTTTATAAGTTTTTATTTTTCCACATAGTTTCCATCCTTTTCTACGGCTTTCCTCCACCTCGAAACAAGGACCTTTATTCCTTGCTGGTAAAAGTCCGCTGGAGCCACCTCTTAACCTCCTCAACAACCTCATCGTCACTCTGAAACTTTCTTCCACGATAGCATCCTTCATTGGCCCAAACAAATGGAAGTCGGAAGGTGCCAGATCCGGGCTGTATGGAGGGTGGGGTAACACAGTCGAGCGCATTTTTGTGATGGCCTCTCTTGTTTGCAAACTGTTGTGTGGTGTTGCGTTATCGTGCAAAAGAAGGACGTCTTCCAGTTTTCTCTCCGGTCGAACTCGCTTTATACGTCTCTGGAGTCTCTGTAGGGTAGCAATATATGCCTCCCGAGTTGATTGTTTGTCCTTTCTTCATAATGTCTACCAGAATCACCCCTTTCATGTCCCAGAAGATGGTGGCCATAACCTTTCGTGTAGAGGGAGCCATTTTGAACTTTTTCTTGCGTGGGGAGTCTGCGTGATGCCACTCCATGGATTGGCGTTTTGTTTCAGGTTCAAAGTGGTGTGCCCAAGTCTCACCCCCAGTCACAATTCGTGAAAGGAAGTCATCCCCTTCTGTCTTGTATCGAACCAACGACTCGGAAGCAATTTCTTTTCTTTGGGCTTTGTGATCTTCAGTCAGTTCGCGATGAACAAACCGTGAACACACTTGAGTATCCCAGTTGCTGAATTATCGTATTAACACGCGCCGATTTGATCGAATGATGCTGTTAGCACGTTGCACAGTGTGAGATGTCACAGCCGATGCCGGGCGACCGACTGCTGCGTGGCTCATCATCGAGGCTGGCTCTCCCTCTCTCCGATGATCTCACACGTTTAGACCAGCGTCCAACTATGCTTCGATCAACAACAGCATCTCCGTAAACGTTTTGTAGACGTTTTTGAATATTTCCAACTGTTTCCTTCTGTGCGATTAAGAACTCGATAACAGCTCTCTGTTTACGACGCACATCACTGTCAGACGCCATTTTCGAAACTGCGTTAACCATGGTTTTATACAAGGAGGGGAGGTTCAAAGTGGAAAAATTCGATTATGTGAAGCGCAGAAAGTTCAAACTTACGGCCCGAAAGACATTTCAGACCCATGGCCTAGAAAAAAGGGTGGGTAAAAATATATTGACTGCCCCTAGTATATATTCCATGATTTTTTTTTTTTTATATATCGTACATTCATATAATATTTCCACTACATTTTTGGTTCGTATCATTTTAGACATGTAATGAAAAAGGTCAAAATTTATTGTTGAATGCGTTGCTGAAGTTATTTATTGGTTATGGCATAAGAATACTGAGCGGAAATTATATTAAAAATTGTCCCCTCTCTATTTTTGAACCCTTATATATATATATAATATATATATATATATAATCATGCGGGTTGCTTCTACAGAGCTTCAATTTAATATTTAGGAGAAATCCAATGACAAGGAGAAATGTAAATGCCATGAAAAGTCTTCTTTAATGCGCAACGTTTCGAGCAAATACGCTCATCTTCAGGCTGTATGATAACAATGTGAAATTAAAATCAATAATTGAATGAAAAACCAGACAAAGAAAATTTCTATAACCTATTCATAAAGGCAAACTTTAAAAGACTGAAAAAAGAGGGTTAAATTCTAAGTTATACAGATTTACATTTAAAATTAAGAAGCTATTTTTAAATACATATAGTAAATGTGAAATTAATACACTGGAAAAATTAACAATAGTACACTGGAATAATGAAAACTAACTAACCTTTCACTGCAATTTCCGAGGCTAGACTGATTTAAGTACAAAACGAGAAAAACATAAGATAAGATAAGATAAGATAAGATAAGATAAGATGGTGAGGGCGATTGGGGAAGGGGGGATTATAAGGAATTGGGGAAGGAGGAGGGATTATAAAAAGTTTAAAGGGACGGCTGATGAGTCAACATTTAACGTCGGGGTCAAAGTTTTAATATAAAGCGATTCCAGAATCCTAAGTGAGTTGGGACAAGTATTACAACCAAGAATTTTAAAATTTTCTAAAGTGACATCAGTTTTACATTTGATACTGTGTTCCCGAATGCTAGAAACTTCTTTAGTTTTTAAAATTTTACCTGTTCGGCCACTTATTCCCATATGCGAATAAAATCTAGCCCTGAGAGAGCGAACAGTGCTGCCAATGTCTGGTTTTTCATTCAATTATTGATTTTAATTTCACATTGTTATCATACAGCCTGAAGATGAGCGTATTTGCTCGAAACGTTGCGCATTAAAGAAGACTTTTCATGGCATTTACATTTCTCCTTGTCATTGGATTTCTCCTAAATATATATATATATATATATATATATATATCAATATCAGATACCAATATTTTATATATTGGCACGGTTAAGTATTTTTTTACTTTTTTCCTATTTTCTTTGTAATATTCTTATGCCTTTAGATTCTTCATTTTTTATGGTTTCCATTTTATGTGTCTGATTTATAGAATTTTGGAGGAATGAGAACTTTATTGTCAGTCGTATGATAAAGCATTATGCCCTTAGTTAATAGAATAAGGGGGCTATTATACTCTACGTGAATAGAGAGAGAGGCATTTTTATTCTGTTCTGAGTGAAGAGAATGTATAATAATAAAATTTTACTTTCGTATTTAATAATATAAACGTGCAGTTTATATTCACTCAAATATGAAGATGCGGTCTTTTTGTAGTTGGTGTAACACCTCATATATATTCTCTTAAGGAAAATGGCTTTTCTTTTTCATTACGAGGTTCTTTTTAAGAGTAACGGTTTTTTAAAGTTTAAATAGAGTTAATAGATTGTCCGTTTTTAAATGAGTTTTTACCGTTTTCAGAAGTATATTCAAACTGAGCTTCATCATATACACTACGTTCCAAATTATTAAGCAAATTGCATTTTCTCCAATGTTTTTAAAAGTTTTTCACCAATTTCAATGAAATTTATAGCAAATAATTACTATATATAGCAACACTGATGGTATTCATTTCGATAAAATATTTTGATAATTAAAATAATTCTCTTTTTATTGAAAAATATGATGTTCCGAATTATTAAGCAAGTATTCTACAGGGTGTCCCATAAGTCCGGCATCATAGGGGGAAATTCATATTTTTCTATTTCTACAAACCATAATTCATATTTTTCTCTTTCTACAGGCCATAATGTCTGTGAGCAAGGAAGAACGAATCCAGATAATTCTACTCATAGGAAATCGGAGTCAAAGAGAGGCCGCTGCTGAATTTAACAGACTGCATCCAGACACACAACTCTGTGTTATTGGCTCGCGGTCTGGATGCAGTCTGTTAAATTCAGCAGCGGCCTCTCTTTGACTCCGATTTCCTATGAGTAGAATTATCTGGATTCGTTCTTCCTTGCTCACAGACATTATGGCCTGTAGAAAGAGAAAAATATGAATTATGGTTTGTAGAAATAGAAAAATATGAATTTCTCCTATGATGCCGGACTTATGGGACACCCTGTATTTACAAATCTAAATGGTGAAAATGGGTAAGAAGAAGGATTTAACACTAACTGAGAAAAGAAAAATAGTCAAGTTACTCGCTGAAAATATAAAATCTATTGAAATTGCGAGGCAGTTTGGCAGAGCTTATCGAACTGTAAACAAGTTTGTAGCGGAGGGTACCAAACTGAGGCAGCGAAGTGATAAAGGAGCTATAAGAAAAGTGACAAGGCGGCAGATATCTGTAATCAAGCGCAAATTGCAAAGCATCCATTGTCCTCAAGTAAAGAGGTTTTTGAGCAGGCTGGCATACATAATGTACCAAAAACATCTCGATGTGGAATCCTCCAAACAATTGGCAAGACGTGTAAACCTACGACTCAGTCACCATTTAACACCCAGGTACAAGAAGCAGCGTGTTGAATGGGCGCGTCAGTACGTGAAAACAGATTTTAATACTGTGTTGTTCACCGATGAATGAAGAGCAACCCTTGAGGGACTTGATGGTTGGTCAAGAAGATGGATTGCTAAGGGTCAATCTCTACCATGGAATGAGGTTTTCTTTTAGAAAGTTTGTGTAAGACTGGGCATTCATTTTTACACCATCAGGCACTCTGTATGGGACAGCTACTTCATTGCCTATCAATCCTGCCCAAAACATGACACTACCTCCATCTTGTTGGCGTCTTAATCTCGATGTTAGAAATTGGCTCTCAGCAATCCATCTTCTTGACCAAACATCAAGTCCCTCAAAGGTTGCTTTTCATTCATCGGTGAACAATACAGTATTAAAATCTGTTTTCACTTACTGACGCGCCCATTCAACACGCTGCTTCTTGTACCTGGGTGTTAAATGGTGACTGAGTCGTAGGTTTACACGTCTTGCCAATTGTTTGGAGGATTCCACATAGAGATGTTCTTGGTACATTATGTATGCCAGCCTGCTCAAAAACCTCTTTACTTGAGGACAATGGATGCTTTGCAATTTGTGTTTGATTACAGATATCTGCCGCCTTGTCACTTTTCTTATAGCTCCTTTATCACTTCGCTGCCTTAGTTTGGTACCCTCCGCTACAAACTTGTTTACAGTTCGATAAGCTCTGCCAAACTGCTTCGCAATTTCAATAGATTTTATATTTTCAGAGTAACTTGACTATTTTTCTTTTCTCAGTTAATGTTAAATCCTTCTTCTTACCCATTTTCACCATTTAGATCCGTAAATAGAATACTTGCTTAATAATTCGGAACACAATATTTTACATATTTTTCAATAAAATGAGATAATTATTTTAATTATCAAAATATTTTATCGAAATGAATACCATCAATGCTGCTATATATAGTGATTATTTGCTACAAATTTCATTGAAATCGGGGAAAAACTTTTGAAAACATTGGAGAAAATGTAATCTGCTTAATAATTTGGAACGCAGTGTACTTACGTTACTCAGTATCGTGGGAAAATTTGCGTTGCATATTATGCACACTGTACAGGGTAGTCCAAAAGTCACGATTGAATGGAATATATTTATTTTACTTTTCTATAACATAATTTTTCGACGTACATCCCTCAAATATCAACAGTGTCTGTATAAATTTCATGTACACTGACGGGTGTAAACTTGCTGGTTTGCTTCGTTATACGCTAGCTTACAACAAAACTAATCCGATCGTAACCTTTATACCACTCTGTATATGTATATAACGTTTATACAAGTTAATTTGTTACTGTAATTTTGCCGTTTTACCGTTTCTTGTTATACTTTAATATACGCTTCATATGATATGTAAATTACTGTATAATGAATTGTCCTTCCTCACCCGAAAATGCAGCTGCCAGGAAATTAAAATTTTCCTTTCAAGTGCAGCGTTTGAGCATATCACCTTTTATCATTTGCTTTATTAAAAATGCCTAGTTAACTGTTCAGTAATTATTATTATTCCCGTTTGATGTAGTGGGAAGAGGCCCAGCGACGCGAGGACGAAACTTCCTTTATGCTGCACATTTTACCTCAGTCTCCTTGTACATAGGGTTGCCAGAAGTAAATAGACATTTTCAGTTGGTTTTTTTTTATAATAAAAGTCATTAAATAATAAAAGATTTATTGAATCAATATATTTAGAATTGTGTTTTTATATAGGAAAGATTGGAGGTGGGGGAAAGATGGAGTGAGGAAGGTTATTCCAGAGTTCACCGGTTGAGTTGATAAAAGATTGAAAATACAGATTAACCCTTACGCCAGAGAGTTGGACAGAAAAGGAATGAGAATGTGTCGAAAGTCTGGTACTGCGTGCTTTCCTTAAAGGAGGAGGAACGCGGTTAGAGAGTTCAGAAGAGCAGTGTTGGTTATAATAGCGATACTAAAGAGAGTAAAGCAACACTGTGGCGAAGAGAGAAGGATTGAAGACAGTCAGAGGTGCGGAATTGATTAGACGAAAAGTTTTTGATTGCACACGGTCAAGTAGAGCTGTGTGAGATGAACCTCCTCACACGTAAGAAGGGTACTCCATACAGGGGCGGACGAGACACGTGTACAGAGACGGGATGAAAAAACTGCGCAGCCGGTACAGCACACCTAACCTCTTAGAAGCTGTTTTAGAAAGAGTATACGTGATCTTTCCAGGAAAGTGAGGAAAGAAAACGCCAAGAATGTTAAGAAAAGAGAAAGGATTGAGTTGTGTATTGTTGAAGATAAGGGAAAGATTGTGTGGAAGATTGTGACGAGTAGACAGATGGAGGTACTGTGTTTTTGAGGTATTAAAAGCCACAAGGTTTTCTCTGCCCCAATCAGAGAGAGTAGAAAGATGAGAGGTCAGGTGTATCATAGCCGTCCCACACGAAGCACGGAGTGACTGTTAAAAGACTGTTGCTCTTCCCTTTGGATTATGTAAAGTTGACGCGCGTTCTAGCATTCCACTGATGAACTTTGCCATTTGTTTTTGATGACAGTTATCCTGGTGTCTATTTACTTTTGTCAACCATCTATGTGTGTGTATGTATATGTATATATATATATATATATATATATATATATATATATATATATATATATATACAGGGTGGGCCGTAAGTTTCCATACATAGGAAAATTAAACGTTTGTTTTTATGTTTCAGATACCCTAAGAATATGCGTTTGACGAAAGAGCAACGAATTGAAATCATACTGATGGCTGAGTCGGGAAGCAGTCGCATGGTTGCAATGAACTTTAACAGACAACATGGAACGAACACACACGACACTGTGGCAAAACTTATTAACAAGTTTCAGAAAACTGGAAATGTTGCAGATCAACCGCGAAGTGGTCCAAGACGTACAGCCACCGATGAAGACACAACAGCTACGATACTTACAGCGCTTACACGGAGTCCCAGAAAAAGTACACGACGGTTGTCTGCAGAAAGTGGTGTCAGCAGATCGAGTATCAGGCGCATTTTGAAAGCAAACAAATGGCATCCATACAAATTGCATATGGCACAGCATTTGAGTGAAGACGACCCGGATAGACGGATGGAATTCTGTGAATGGGCATTAACCAAAGTGAACGAGGATGCAAACTTTTCAACTAAGATCTTGTTTACTGATGAAGCAAATTTTTACGTCAATGGAGAGGTTAATCGGCAAAACATACGTTATTGAAGTAATGCTAACCCTAACTGGCTGAGTCCGACGAAGATGCAAGGTGCCGGTAAAGTGATGGTGTGGGCCGGGATATGGGGTGACAGAATTATTGGACCAATTTTTGTCAGTGGAAATCTTAATGCCGAAAGGTATCTTAACATGTTGCAAGAAGAGATTTTCCCATCCCTACTAAACGAGGAAGGTATAACTTCCCAGTTTACTTCCAGCAAGATGGAGCTCCACCTCATTATGGTCTTCACGTGCGTCGGTATTTGGATCAGCAGTTTCCGGATGCTTGGATTGGTCGGTGTGGTCCTGTGGAGTGGCCTCCCAGATCCCCAGATCTCACCCCCCTTGATTTCTATCTTTGGGGGCACTTGAAGGCCATGGTGTATCAGGAAAAGATACGAGACATAAATCATCTAAAGGAACGTATCACCAACGCCATTACAAGCATAACGTCAACTGTGCTAATGCGTGTTCATCAACAGTGGGGAACACGTATTGAAATGTGTTTTCAAAACAATGGCAACCATGTAGAGCATATTATATAAATAAAAATGGTTGTCCATAAAAAAATGTTTATTTTTCCTATGTATGGAAACTTACGGCCCACCCTGTGTATATATATATATATATATATATATATTATATATATATATAATATATATATATATATATATATATTAATAATTACAAAATAATTAGTTCATTATACTTACATATATAATTAACGTAAATTTGGTGAGTTCAGCTACTACTACAGCAACATCGTTTATGCTTAAGTCACTTTGTTGAAAAGATATGATTTTTAAAATTTTATTTCAGACTGTTTTTCAAGCACCATATACACATTGTAACCAGGTAAAAGTTTTGCGCGTTGATCCCTTATCGCATGAAAGTCAGGCTCGTGCCCTACCTCTAGAATAGGATTCGTGAAGGAGAGAATTGCTTTCTTCACTTCTTCAGTTTACATAGCCACACACACACCCGGTTTATTTGGAATTGTCCTCAGCCAGGTGTCTGGTCTTCTTTATACATACATACACACATACATACACACATATACAGAAACAAATTTCGATGCTTATAGCCATACTTATACTTATATACCTATGATATATTAATTTGAAATAAAACAATTAATTAAAGTATTAGTAATACACAAAGTTCTGTTAGTTGGGTTATTCTCATTATCTGACGTAAAATGGAAGATGGATGAACACGCAAAATGACTAGCCCAATTTTTAGGCTTTTTTTTTTTTTTTCTTTTTACAAGGAAGAAAATTTTGGGTTATTTTCATTACTCATGGCCACATTAATATAAAATTATAAATAGTCGAACGTGTATAAGGAATATTAACACGGTTTATTGAAGTATACAGGGTGTTCCATAAGTGCCTTTCCCCCTGAATTATTTCCTATTAGAATAGTGTAAGGAGGTAAAAGGACTTATGAAACACACTATACACCAAATTATAGTTTCAGTATTTTAAAACTAAACTTACCACATTGTATCATTTGTATTTTCTCCAAAAGTATATTGTGTTACTTTCTTAATGGGTTGTAAAATGATAATGTTAAATAGACACGGCACGATGTTAATAAGATCTTGGAAATGATTGAGGAGAACGAAATAAGGGGAAATCCCATAAATGTAACAGTAAAATCAACCAGAAGGATAAAATTTAAAAACCGCGTAGAGAGATTTTTGGTTTAGTAATTATCGGTTATTCATATTATGAAATATTTATAAATGTTACCCAAAGAATAAAAAGACCCGAAGATAGACAGATACTTGTGGGCAAAAGCTGGAAGCAAAACAATTTTTAACACAATTTTACACATGTTGTATCTTTAAATTTACACTGATGTTTAATGCGAATTACAACCACTCGCTCTCCTTTTATGTTGAAGAACTGGTAAAAGTTTGTAATCTGTTACTTGGCTATTCAAGACCCAAAGTTAGCGGACGACGAGCCAGTTGCTTTGACAGGAGTCCTCTTCGGACTTTTGCACACTTCGTCGATAGGAAATTTCATCGAGACACTAATAACCCAACTTAACCTAAGCCTAACCAAGTACATCCTAACCTAACGTATGCCAACCAAACCTAACCTAATCTATAACTGAAACTTTCCTGTGTACAGCGAAGGTCTCTTTATTGGTAAACACCTTAATTTGACCATCAAGTAATAAACCGTTCCAAACATTGACTGTATAACAGCAGTTCTCAGCCTTTAAATGTGTGGGACCCATTTCCCCAATCCTTCCAACGTCCGCGTCCCCACCAAAATCTAACGTAACGTATGTAAATCAAAGGAAAAGTACTTTCAGCGTGATTACATTTTTTTTTAAATTAAGTATTTATCGCTTGTAATTACAAAAATGAAAAATTACACATTTACATTTACACATATCAATATTTTTCAAGGAAAATATAATTTGTAGTATAACTTATGTCGCAGCGATCCCAAGAAAATTGCTTAGCGACTCCTTGGTTGAAAATTGCTTAGCGACTCCTTGGTTGAAAAATGCTGCCGTATAGATTACCTTTTGGGTGTAGTTTTTTAGTTTATAAGGTTAAAAAGAGGGTCAGTAAGTTAATTTATTTTAACACGTAACAGGGCTCTAAACGGTTAAAAATTTCATATCATAACGAACGTTATTGCTTACAGTGTACGTTATTTTCAGAATTTAGAGAATCTACAGTAACATGCAGAGAAAAGTTGCCAATTTTTTCAGTTGCCAGTTGCTTTATTTTTTTTTAATTAAAGGTAGATTGTGAATTACTTCGGAGAAACGACATGTTCCAAATTAGTTATTATTACGTCGATCTTAGTATTCCAAAAGTATAGGGAAGTATAGAAGTAATATTTCTATGCCTGTAATGTACCTCTTTAAGTTCTATATCTATACATACACGTTCACTTATTTCTATACTCTACCGTTATGCCTATACTCTACCGTTGATATATATATATATCTGGTTGCCTGAGTTATTGCGTGGTAATATTCGATAAAACTTATAGAACTGTCTTTTGTTATGGTTTTCCCAAATTTATTTATCGGCAATTTTTTCCTTTAAAAGGTTTCTAAATTAAGAAAATGAGAACGTATTTCATTTCTTCCAAAAAAACAAAAAAACAACAACGTGTTTATATTTTTTCTTTCTTCTTGACGATAAAATCGTTATTTTGTCGTGTTTTTACTTCGTTCATGGTCTTACTTTAAGCTTTTCTTCAATTCTGAAAAATATTTCGTATCACTTTCTTTCATTTTTGAATGGAAATGAAAGTTATAAAAACCTTATTTCAACTTCTGCGAGAACAAAGAAACCGTTCAAAATGAGATTATTTAAGAAACTTCATTCAAAATATTGGTTTGTTGCCAAATTCTTTCTCATTTCAAATGGTCCCTGGGCTCGGCCTTTCGGTGAGAAGTTATCGTACAACCCTATATTGACATATGTGACATTTCTGTAACGTTTAAAATAATGTATTAAAATATATTAATACTGAAACTTTACCGATTGCGCGCTCAACTCAACAGACATTCAATATTCCAAAAACGCTATTTACGAAATGGCACCTCAATCACACAAATATGTATTTTAGAATTACAAAGTATAGCAGTATAGCACAGTGTTCTTTCGAATGTGCGAGTAATAGTGTTGCCTATTTTTTGGAAAGCCTAAAGAGTACTTTATAGGTAAGATTTTGCTTTGTAATTTATTTTTTCTGCATTAGTTTAATGTATTTATGCATAGTAAGGAAACTTTCGTGGTAAAGATTCGTTTTAACTGCCCCCTCGTTTTTGACACGAAAACATATTTTTCTGGTGTATTTTGGTGTTTTGACGAGTGAAGAAATAATAATGGACGCCAAAATTTAATAATTTCAAAAGTAAATATCTCGATAAATAGGAATTTATGCCAAAATTAGTATTGAATAAAGTATTCTTGTTTTGGTTGAATATAGCAGAAAATTAACTCTATCGAAAATGAAAGGGACATTAAAACGAATATTAACCACTTTGGTAATAAAATGCATAATGATAGGTCTAGGCTCATCAAATCTAAACATTACATATCTGGTGAGTCTGACCACAAATGATAATTTATGGACATATAACTAGGCTTGTGTATGAGGATATTGTAATATTTATATATTTTTAAGTTCCTAATGAAAACCTGCATCTACAGTTATGAACATAAGCACATTTTATGGAAGAAAGTCTAGAGCTGCTGTTACTGGAGGGCAGTTTGGAGAAAGTGATGATGATTTATTGGAGGACTCAGAGGATGAATATCTACCACCAAATGATGATAATGAAGATACTGACGAGAGCACCGATTCTGGTAATTTGTTTTTCATTTTGAATTTATTATTATTATTATTATTATTATACATAGTGGAATAGTACACTAAATTTTATTTTCCTTTATAGATGAAGTTTCACCAGAATGCTTATCTCCAACTACACCATTTAGGCCTATGGAGTCAACACAAGACAGAAGAACAACTATCTGGAAAACTGTGCCAAACACTGCTGCTCCACTTGAAGAACCAAAGTGGTTAGGCCACTTACCTGATACTCTGTCTGTTTTAGCTCCAATACAGTACTTTAGGTCATTTTTTGATATTTCAATTAGTGAACATATTGTAAAACAGTCCAATATATATGCAGTTCAAAATGATCCAGCAAAACCACTAAACCTTACTTTGTCAGAATTAGAACGATTTCTGGGGATTATAATGAATATGTCCATTGTTGTTCTTCCACGTACACGATTGTATTGGTCTCTAAATTTCAATATTGATCAGATTAGCAATGTCATGAGTAGAACTAGGTTTGAAAAAATAAAAAAATTCATTCACTTCAATGACAACAGTTCGATGCCTAGAGCAGGGGAAGAAAATTTTGACAAATTATACAAAGTTAGGCATCTTTTGACTCACTTTCGTCAAAAGTTCAATGACATACCAATTGACCATAAGCTTTGTATTGATGAGCAAATGATACCATTCAAGGGCACAACTTCACTCAAACAATATATACCAAAGAAACCTCACAAATGGGGCTATAAAGTTTTGTACTTATTGACATAAAGGGCATAGTTCATGACTTTGAACTTTATACAGGTAAAATTGAACCTCCAGACAATGGTGTAGGTCTAGGACCTAGTTCAAATATAGTTCCGAGGCTTGCTCAAGTCATTCCAAGTCACAAAAATCATCTGTATTTCGATAACTGGTTTACATCCCTTCCACTGGTGTGTGAGTTAGCGAAGCGTCAAATTTATTGTTTAGGAACTGTCCGTTCAAATAGGTTACGGGGATGCACAATGCTGTCAGATAAAGAGCTAAAAAGTAAAGGAAGAGGGGCACATGATGAAAAGGAGGGTGTTTGTAGAGGGTACAACTGTGAGAGTTTTGAAGTGGTATGACAACAAGCTGCGACTCTTCTTTTCACTTTTGCTTCAGCTAATCCCATTGGTACTGTCCAAAGGTGGGATAAGATCAGTAAGAGTAAAGTTTGATGTATGTTGTCCTAAAACAGTACAGACCTATAATCACTTTATGGGTGGGGTTGATTTGTTGGACTCCCTTATAGGGTTATATAGGATTTCAATAAGATCAAAGAAATACTACCATAAAATTTACTTTCATTTTCTTGATATGACCGTAACAACTTGTTTGTTACTGTATAGAAGGGACTGTGATAGGCTAGGTGTTCCACAGAAAAATCAGCTGCATTTGTTACAGTTCAAACATTCAATTGCTGATGCTCTTGTAGGGCGGGTAAAGCATCAATTGAGAAAGAGGGGTAGGTTATACCTCCATTGAAGTAGAGCACCAAAATAAAAAAAGATTGGACATAACACCAAACCAATTCCTCAAGAAGCAGTTAGGGGGATAAGTTTGACCATTTTCCAATATACCAAGAGAAAAGAGGTCGCTGCAAATTACCAAACTGTAAGAGTAGTACTTACATGTATTGTAAAAAATGCCAAGTTTATCTGTGTATAGACAAAAAAAGAATTGTTTCTTGAAGTTCCATAATCATAATGGATAGTATTGGATAGACCTCAAAAGTTTTTGTATATTTTTCATACTGCGAAAGAAATTGTTTATTTTTAGGAAAATAAATTCATTTTTTCATTAAACTAGTTTATTTCTAGACCTGGTTGCTTAATGTAACATTTTTGTAACGTTTTAAAATCTTAGCCCTAAAGTTTTAGTTTGATTAATCAGCCTAAATTTAGGCTAATATAGTGTAAATAAACTAAAAATTGAGTAAAAAAATTTAGAATCATATACAGTATATTGCAAAATATGTCAATATAAGGTTAAGGAAAAATATATTGCATAATTAAAGGAGTTCGTTGCAATTAAGTTAAAATTATGGTACATTTCAAAACGCATTAAAATTCAGTTTAAACTGAGTAAATACCGAAATTTGCTTTTTATTTTTTAAAGAAAAATTGTTACAATTTAAACAATTAATGAATAATTTATTTAAATATAAATATCATCGATAATAAAAAAAACGTTTTATGCAATTTAAAGGAAAAGTATTCTAAAATATGACTTAATAATATTAACGTACAAATTAAGGAAATTTTCATATTGTAGAATAAGGCTGAGATTTATTATTTTATTTAACACACACGTGTGCGCATCTCCGTATAAGTTAGGTACCGACGTTTTTTAAAAATCCGTTACAAAAACTAATTACCTAAACCTAATTTAAACCTACCCTACCTCAGTGCCATCGAACCGAGAAGGGCGTGATAAGTGTTTCGGACGCTAATCTAAGCTAGCCTAATATAATATAATCTAACTTTAAGTAATCTAACTTAGCGTAAGCTAACCTAATCAAGACCAACATATCTCTTTTCAGACAGTAAAAATATTTCTTGATTATTTTGTATAATTACACTGTACAACAAATTTTCGGTTCAGAAAAACGGGAATAACATTCGGTCATTCTTAATATTTCGAGTGTGCTGATCAGGAGCGGCTCGCAGGTAGGCACTGTGGAACTGCAGCACCCCCATGATCTTATGATCTTTATATTTAAATATTTAAAATAGCCTCTCTGATTGTTTTTTTTCAATGAACTTTGAGTTTTTAAATCAGATATATCCTTTTTTCCTTAAACTATTTCAATGCCGAACGAATGAATCACGAAAGTAGCTTCAGCCTTCCCGTGGAACTGCGTACTTAACAGTTCCAGATTTTGTTCGAAACGCTTGAAACCTCGGTGGCGGACGTACGAAGAGCGAGTCAGAATCGCGGGTTTAAGAGGATCCAAAGCACCGTGGACAGAGCAGTGCCGATTTGTTTGTTTGACGTGGTAGTTGTGTTGCTGTATCGTTTGCTAATTCGAAATTTAATTTCCGAATTACATTTATCAATGATTCGTTATCATTTATTTTTTGTTGTGAGATTGAAGTTAATTATATAATAATTGGATTATTTACAATATATAGCTTTCATTTCTTAGAATATTTTTTCGCTCAGAATAAAAACGGAAGAATGGAATTTGTTTATAAATAAAATTTTTGGCAAATTCGAAATTACCCGTTATATAATATATATATATATAATATATATATATAATCGACACAATTGTTCGCAATTTCTGAGGCAGCGCCCCCATAACTGAAAGTCACGAGCCGCCACTGGTGCTGATTCCAAATCTGAAAATAGTTTTTTCTATCACGTCACGTTTTTTTGTAATTGCTTAAAATCTTCATACCAAAAAATAAGAATATATTGATAAACAGATAGGCTTTATCATATGGAACAGTTTAATTATTGCTATACTTCAACATATATGCACAAATTAACATAAAACTCTCGTATTATACTGTTTTCAACACATTATTTGTATTTATGCTGGCGTTTGTGTGATGCTTCTGGTTGGTCACGCTTTAAATTCCAGCAGAAATCGGCCAGCGTAGCAGGACTCCACTTCCCCTTGTATCGGCTCTCCATTGTGGCTATATCCTAGTGGAATCTCTCCCCGGTTCGTCGTTAACAGCAGATGCGTTTTCCGGAAAGAATGAGATGTGAATGCAAAAAATGAATTTTCAATGACATCTTACATCCGAGACGTTGGTATGAGTTGTTAAGTTGATCCACAAGTGCAGCATAGTTGTCGTATTTAGTCTTTCCTAGTAGACCGCTGCACACGTTTTTGAATGCACGCCAGGCTGCCAACTCAACCTCATCCATCACCGCTTCAAAGTGTTCGTCTAGCATGAGTTGGCGAATTTGAGGGCCGACGAATATGCCGCCTTTAATCTTGGCATCACTTATTTTTGGGAATTTTTCCTTTAGATATTTGAAGGCAGGCTTATCCTGTTTCAACGCCTTTGCAAATTGTTTCATCAGCCCTAGTTTTATGTGAAGTGGCGGCAAGATAACCTTTTCCTTTCGTACGAGTGGTTCGTGAATAACGTTGTGAGATCCAGGTGAGGAATTGTCTCGCGGCGGCCATACTGAGCGTGTGTAGTGTTCAGACCTTGCTCGGCTATCCCACTTGCATAGGAAACACATGTATTTCGTATAGCCAGTTTGCAGTCCATTGAGAATAGCCACAACCTTCAAATCTGCGCAGATAAGCCATTCATGTTCATTGTATTTTATAGTCCAGAATAAAAGCAACATTGTCATACGTTTCTCTCAAGACGACTGAATGAGCGATCGGAACAGAAGGCATTGTGTTCCCATTGTATAGCAGTACACCCTTAACACTGTACAGAGATGCATCAATGAACAATCTCCACTGATTCGGTTCATAGCACAAACCCAGAGCATCGAACAGACCATGCATATCAATGCAATAACAAAGATTGTTCTTCATTGTGAAATATTCCTGCAAATCCAAGGAGCGCTTTCGGAATGCTGTAATTCGTACGTCTTCCGCCAGCAGTTCACTTTGTTGCTTGGTAAGTATTAAATCACGGACCAAATCATTGAGTTCAGGCTGCGTGATGAGATATTGTTCTTTCTTGGACTCGACTTGAGCTTCATAGCATTCGCCGTCTGATTCCGATTTGTCAGAGTCTGTGTTATTGGTCGGCATTTCAGCTGGAGGACGAGGCTTGGATATATCTGTAGAATGTTCCACAGGACGCATAGCAGAACGAAGATTTGGGTAGACTATAGCCTCTTTCCCCTTTTCTGTTGCAACCTGTAATGTGAGACAATAGACATTGTTGACTACTTAAGATAGCATAATTGTGTAATACATTATGCAGTGCAGGATATGCTAAAAACACCAAATTTGACGTATATTCAGAAAAATAAAATTCAAACCTGTGATGTTCGTTAAGCAGAAATAGCAATCAATTGAATGGTCCAGCGGCTCTCTCCATACCATTGGGACAGCGAATCTCAGACCAGGACCGGTGCCTTTGAACCATGCAGATAACGAGCTTGTACATCTCACACAGCAGATATAAGGCGCCCAGTGATTGTCCTGATCACCAACTTTGCATGCGAAGTATAATTCCTAAAGCTTTTTCACACGAGAAGTCAACTTCCTTTTATACTGTTTTAACGTTAATGTCCCACAAATATAACAAAACCTGTCTGGCGAATTTTTGCACTCTCTAGGTATTGTAGCATAACATCAATAAAAACCTGTAAAATAAGAAAATGATAGATCATTTTACAATTTCACACAATATAGACGTCGTCGGTGAAATATACATAATTTGATAGCTGTTATTCGATAATACTCACTCATAGCACCGATTTATGATAAAATATGGCTGACAATTTTGTTTTAAATGATTAATGAAAGAAATTTTTCATAAAATCAAAGTGAAAACACAGAGCCGAACACCACCACCACCACAGCATATGCATGACTGAACAAAATGTAAAAGATGCGTTCAGAGAACCAGTGGTTCTCAAAATGATACAATGAAATAGGGTCATTTTCATAAAATCGGTGGGTGATACAAATAAAAGTTATTTTCGCAATCTACACATATAATTAGCCATAAAAATGACGATCTCATTTCGTTTTTTTTTCACTGTTGTACAGTGTTATTTTAATGTTCCGAGGTACTAAAAGCGTTGCCTCACAAAAAAAAATTACCACAATGAATCGGTGAATTATTACACTCGACTCTACTTATGCCCAGTTGCCTACGCGCGCTCATATTTTAAATCCTACTCTCATTCTGTTCTCGTAGCCAATTACGCATGGCTGGTGAAGGACTTTTCGCAAGAACCTGTCCAGTTGGTTCTCGAATGTATCTGGGTTGATGTGCTGGAGGTTCCTCAGTTTTTTTGGCAGCACGTTGAGGAGTTTCGGGCTTCGTGTTCTGAGAGCATTTTCCATTTCCGTTTTCATGGCCTACTGTTCCACCGCAGCTGGGACAGTACAGAATTTGCCTGTTCTTGCATTTCAGTGTGTGTCTATTTCATTTCTAAAGTTTGGGACCTTATCCCTTGAGTATTTTCCATATATATTATTGTGTATCGCTCACGTCTTCTTTCCAAGGATTAGAGTTTCATGGATTGTAGTCGTCTTTCGTTTCCTCTCCCTTTGACATAAAGACCAATTGACGGAAAGCTTCTGTGTTTGCAATGTCTCGTTTTTTGTATGAGCTTGTGGGTATTGAGCGATACTTTATTACTGGTAGAACTAAACTCTTCCAGGTCTTTAGCATGATGTGGAAACTCCTCCAGATAATTCCTATTATTTTTGTTGCCTTTGTAATTTTAACGTTATATAGTGTTCTTTGAATTCTGCATCCGAAGACATAATTACTCCCAAGATATGTATATGCCGTTCGTTAGTATCTTGCAACAAACTGGCAACGTTTTAGTTGGCAGTTAGTTTTTTTTAAAATACATAAAATGTAACTTCAGATTTTGTTAAGAGTAAATGGAGCAGAAGCATTTATCTCTTTCACTAATGTCACATTAATATCTTGTAATTTTATAATCTAAGGCAGTGTTTCCCAACCGGGGGCCATATGGCTCCATGGGGGCCATGGCACATTTGAAGGGGGCCACAGGAAAATGTTATTTTGTAAAATAGAGTTAAATCTGCATATTACCTACTGAAAATAATGCTTATGGGGGCCACAGGAAAAAAATAAGGTTCTTAAGGGGGCCATAAGCCAAAACCGGTTGGGAACCACTGATCTAAGGGAGTCCTGTGTTAAAACTTCATCATCAGGGTCTTCATTGATGGTATGTTTTTTACTGTTTTTATTGACATCCGAAAACACGACTGAAAGTACTCTACCCGCATTCTCGAGCAGGCTGAAGAAGAATTTAAGAGCCGACTGAAATTTTACTCGTAGTCCATTTCCGCTTGATTTTCACAAATCGAAAAAATTGGCGTAAGATCCAACTAAAGTTCGTTACTTTTTAACAAATCGTTAAGAGCTGCACGAAGCGTACCTACGAAAGCTAGGCTGTTCGCACGTGAGCGTAGCCCGCGTAGTCTACTAAACATTGGTCTACCTGACAAGCGCCAAACAGCAAACGGCCTTTAGATAGCATTTCTATTGTCGGTTGTTTACGGTCACGCCTCGGCGTAGTGTCAAACTGTCAAACTAAAAAATGCATATCAAACTAAACGTCTATTTTAAGTGTGAAACTAGAGTGACTGTAACTTACAAAGTTACGAGCTACTCGTAGAAAGTAACTAAGTTAAAAGATATCAGTTACTCTCTTTCGAGCGTAACTCAGTGACCCGTTAAGTTACTGAAAAAAGTAACGGTCACAGTAACTCGCTTTCCAACCTTCCTATTATTCTTTTACGTAGAATATGTTCTTGTTGCAAGTTCATTTCGAATGTCGTAAAATTTCATTTTGACAAGCGTTACGAGAGTTGGGGAACGCAAATAGAATTAAAAATTATTGGAAGCCTTTTCCTTTTTTTCTATGAAACAAAAATAAAATTTATGTAATAAAAGTTATTTGTTGTCTTGTTTTTGTCATAATTTTCTCCTTGAACCAACATCTTTGATTGAGTGTGGGTTGAATTCAGTGGCACTGCGACTACCTATAGTACAACGGAAAAAAATAAGGCTCCTGCAGAAGTGCCAGTTATAAACCGAAGGTATTTGAAGGTGTGCCATTAAAGTGCCTGGTAGTATCGACGGTGCCTCACTGTGGAGCGAAAAGGCGGTCGCAATAAAGCGTTTACGAGAGCTCGTAATCGGGTCCGAGAATTGTCACCAAATTTACGGTTTCAGATCTGGCCCAGATGGACTCGAAAAACTTTAATGCTTAAGGGAATCTATATGTGGGAAATGAGGGAAGGGAGCTCATAGAAATGAAGGGAAAGAAGCGGCAGTGAACGGTAAGCTAAAGAACAAAGAGTTTTAAAATTCGTTTTCTATAAAAGTTTTGGTGTGGAGTTTTATATATATATATATATATATATATATAACCATATGTTGCTGTAGTGCGTACACACCCTTAATTAATGATTCTTGCAAAGAATCATTAATTAAGGGTGTGTACGCACTACAGCAACATACAGCGCAACATATGGCGCAATACATTGAACAAGTATTGACAAAACTTTACCAACATTTGTGGTACACCATATGGGTAATATGTCTGTCCACATTGGAGAAACATTTTAATGTCGACGGAAGCGGTTTGCGCTGTTTCAGCTGCTGCAGGATTTTTAATCATGAAAAGTGCATTGCCCAAGAAAAATGGAGACAACGAAGATGGTAGAGAAGAACATATTTTACCCGCAGACGCCTCTACAGCGGGAACCAGTTACTGGAAGATATACATATGGAGGATGGATATTTATTCAAGAATTTTGCAAGGATGAATAATTCTGATTTTAAATAATTTGTGCAGTTGATTGGACCAAAAATTATGTGAAAAAGAATACATCCTATTTTTGGTTTCGATCAGAATGGTCTCTGGTTAAAATTTTCCACAAGAATTCTTGTGAACGATATGCTTTAATTAAATTTAAAGTTTTAGCCTGTGACCACTGCTCGCACGTTTTAATTGTTACTGACTGTTACGGTCAAATATCGAAGAGAAACGATGTTGCACGCAACACAACAGCAACTTTCTCCAGCTCTGCGTAAAACTGCAGAAAGTATGAATAAATATTGCGCAATATGTATCCACACATGTCCAGTTGTCCACACTAGAAAAATATTGCTGATGGTTGCGTAATGTTTCCCATCTGTAGTGGGAAATATTGCCTGAACCGGCAATATTGCTCAACTGTTTGTTCTATTGCGCCATTTTTTTGACCAATAAATGTAGCTAATAATTGTTGCTCATTGTTGCTGTAATGTGTACACGATTTCCTCAGCGTTGCTCAACAGTTGCCCAACAGTTGTATCATATTGTTACTGTAGTGTGTACGCATCGTAACGTAACGTTTGCAAATAATAATAATGTCAATGTCAGGTAAATATTTCTTTTGGAAAAGTTCCATGAATAGATTACTGAATGTAAGTGGCAGTGGCGAACCCACGCAAAGTCCCGTCCTCTGTTTAAAAAATTGGTCATTACAACTGAAATAAGCTCGTGAAAGGTACGTTCTTTTTAAGTTTAAGGAAAATTTCAGTCGGGATGAATAAAGAAAATTCATCTGATATTAAATGATCCTGTAAACTGTAAAAGGTCGAGAGTAAGATCAACTGGTACTTTAGTAGATAGAGAGATCACACTACATAAAAACTCACCATGGTCTTATTTGTGAGATCAATATTATTAATTTTGTCAACCAAGTCCTATTGTTTTTATATGTGAACTTGATATATTTGCAACTAAAGTTGATAGAACTTGCACAATTGCAAAATTAATAAATGAAAGAGTGAGTCTGAGAGAGAACTCGGGTTTACGAATTTTAGGTAAATCACAGACATGGTAAACTACAGTAGGTAAATAATAGACGAATTTATTCAAAAGCTTTGAATAATTTTTCACTGAGATTTTAAATCGATTATTAAAATTTCCCCGAGTTTATGCTTCTTCTTCTTCTTCTTCCGCAGCTTATTATCCCATCTTTACATGGGGTCGCTGTTTTTGGTTCGTCTTCTCCACTCTCCTCTGTCGTATACCGCGTCCTCCACGTCCTTCTCCCTGATGTCCGCCACCACACAGTCCCTCCATCTCGTCTTCGGTCTTCCTCTTCTTCTCCGTCCCGGCAACTCCATCTCCAGCACTCTGCGCCCCACATACTCCTCCTCTCTTCTCCTGACGTGTCCATACCACCTCAGCCTGGCCTCCTGCACCTTCTTAGATGCTTCCGCCACCTTCACTGTTCCCCTTATATGCTCATTTCTGACCCTATCCCTCCTCGTCACTCCACACATCCATCTCAACATCTTCATAGAGTGGAAAAAACCTTTTTTATAAGCGGTACGGTTACATTATGGCCAATGTCGTAACCGCTTCTCGTCGATCAACGAAGTTGAGCGACATTGAGTCTAGGTGGTAGTTGGATGGGAAACCGTCCTCCGAGTTCGGATGACGCGGCTGCCCGTGGTTCGGATCCCACGTAAACCCCCTCCGTATGACCTTAGATGTTGCGAAGGAGTTAAAGAACCCCATCGAACAAAGATCGTAGCCGTCAGTATCGTTCAATAAATGATTTATTTTATTTAAGTAGTTTTTTATTCATTATAATAATAATTGTTTCCTTTGTCAGATTTACAAATTATTAAATTACCTTTTCTTCTGAAATTAATTAAAGCTTCACATAATATTTTAGATATACCTAAACCAAGTTTTACGTTCTTTAAGTAAAGATAAAGCCTTTAATGCAAGGTAAGTTTTACGGGTGCTACTATAGTATGCGGTCTACCTACGATTCGGCGGTCTACTTTTTAATTATAGCTTCTTCTCTTGTTTACTAATTGCTTGTTTACATCCCAATGTCAATCGCCCTTGACGATTGGTTAGGTTTAGTCATGATATTTTCGTTAATTTTAACGAAAATATCATGACTAAACCTAACCAATCGTAGGTAGACCGCATACTATAGTAGCACCGTTTTACCTTATCTAGATTTGAATGTTTAATGAATTTGTCAAACGAAATGAGTAAGTTATTTAAGTCATTTTCAGAGTTATTAATACCGAAGGAAATACCGAAGAAATTCCGTAGCCATTAATAATGTTTTTCGTGAAGATTTAGCTGAAAAATGTGAAAGGTAGTGATTTATGATTTATGATTTAGATCGAAAAATTTTAATCGTAAAATCATCCTTAAATAATTTTTTTAATTTATCATCTAGACTGAGCTTCCGGTAACTCGGTAGCCTTCATGTCGGATCTGGGCGATGAGGCGCTGGGTTCGATCCCAGCTGCTGACTCCTGGGTTCGACTCGATTGGTCACTTACCCCGTTATTACCCGGATCGGGTAACTAATGGTGCACACTATCACCCACGCTGTGAGGAAATGAGTTTCCAAATAGATTACTTTTTATCTCGTAGACTTAAAAATCTGTATTGTTTTTTTTTTTCGTGACGCTGGGTATGGTTGTAATCTAAAATATTCGTAAGATGGGACTCAATTTATTTTTATTATCATTATTAAAAATATGGATAATATTAACAATTATGGAGGTTCTTCAAGTCGGGATTTTCGAAGGAGTATATTTTAAAAACCTTTTTTTTTTTAGAGATTATTACGTAGATTTATTGGAGAAAAAATAAACGTTATTTAGTACAAAATTGCGAAACTTAAAAAGTGAATTTATTTACTATTTTTTCTTTTGTTCATTTCGCATTTGTTTGATTTTTCAGTTATACGAAATTGAATGAGGATATAAATTGCATAGTGAAACTTTTCTAACAATAAAAATAATGTTATTTTAAAGAAATTATTTCTTTGGAGATTAGTTCTTAACAAATTTTCACGGTTACCGTAAATTACACCACACACACACACACACACACACACGATCGAGGTACCGACTTTTTTAAATCCATAGGTCTAACAACTTGTACACAAAACCTCACCTCACCTCGATCTAATCTAACCCCAGTGCCATCGAACTAAGAAGGCGTGATAAGTGTTTGGGATGCAATTGAGGCCTCAAAATGTGGTTTCTGTTAAGTCATGAAATAAACTTTTTAATCTCGATACCTCAAAAAAATTACCTCACTAAATCTGTTGCCTACGCGACTATAATATATATTTTTTCTTTTAGGTAAGGGGATGGCTGCGAAATTAACAATATATGAGAGAGTACAGAATCGGTGCAGAATTTAAATTCTGTACCGATTCATCGATTTGTAATACCTGGTATTCCATGCCATGCATTAAAAAAGCTCACCCTCTCGTCTATTATTAATTTCGCAGCCATCCCCGCTACCTAAAAGAAAAAAATATATATTATAATTAGGGCGGTTCAAATAAATGAAAATTAAAAATTCAAACAAGCATGTACTTTTTTTTTATTAGACTTAAGAACATAAAACTCTGAGACAAATTTGAGTGGAATCGGAGAGTATTTACTCGGTGCTCAAGCATTAGAATATGTACAGTGGGTGAATTGGATAAATAACATTTAGATAACCAATGAATTCGCACAATATAACGTTCAGTGATGGCACAAATGCATTGCTATCACTTTAATATCATACATGAAATCTAGTCGCCTGAACATTTACCGGTGGCCAATGTCGACTTATTCTGGTCAGGAAATTAGTGCCGGTGCATTTCCACTACGTGTAAGAGGAACTGCTTTTGAGTCTCGGCTTTGGTAATGGTTGCATTGAAATTCTTTATCATATACACGCCCCTTTCAGCACTGTCGTTGATAACATTGAATCTTTACATGAATAGGAGGGATCGTCTATCGTCTTGGTGATTTTTCCACTCATCAGGAGATGTCCTAAGAACCCTCGGCTGATCTTGAAAGTATCAAATAACTTGAATAACGCTGAATCGACGAAGTCTGAGGGATCCATCCTCTCAACTGAAACGTTTCCTTTGTATTTTCTCCGATCTTTCTTTAGTGTTCCTCTGTAATAAATTTGCTGCCTCAACCATTTTGATCTTTGTTTTCCGACAAGGTTTCAAACGAAACAAAGGCAAACCACCAGATTGTAGACACCAATCGACCAGAGAAGTACATGACCGTAAATTTCCCTCAATCGGCGGGCTCGGAAAATTTAAATACCAGAAGCCCCATACGACAAATTAGCAATCTAGGAGTAATCGAATAAACTAAACTAAAAATTCGAACAAATTTGTCCTTACAAGTCCTTTAATTTTTGTTCTGGATTAACTAAAAAATCGAGCAGAATATATGTTACAACCTTACAAATACCGTTATAGAATTGTTAATCACTGTGAACAAATTATGGGCCTTTTCCGAAATTTGGACTGTCCGATTTTTTTTAAATTATATTTAATGTAGATTTTTACGCTGATTTAAAAAAAATGCGTCTTTTTTTGGAGAAATGAGCGGTTCAAAAGTTATGTTTGTTATTGTAATTATTTATGGGATATAATGCCCGGTTAAGTTAATAAGTTAATTGAATGCCCGGTTAGGTCAACTGTATGCCCTTGACGATTGGTTAGGTTAAGTTGTGATATTTTCGTTAAAACTAACGAAAATATCACGACTTAACCTAACCAATCATCAAGGGCGTACAGTTGACCTAATCGGGCATTCAGTTGACCTAATCGGGCATTCAGTTGACCTAATCGGACAGAAAAATAACGGTCGAAATCTATTCACACAAATACTTAGTGACATAAGCCAATATTACTAAAGAATACAACTACTCTTGTATTAGTTTTCAGCTGTATTGTTATAGTTTTTTACCTAATACAAAATTACAATAACAAACATAACTTTTGAACCGCTCATTTCTCCAAAAAATGACTGACATTTGTGAAAGCGTAAAAATCTACATTAAATATCTTATTTTGAAAAAATTCGGAAACAGTCCAAATTTCGGAAAAGGCCCGTTTGGGCTGTATTTCCAAACTGGTGACCCCTAATCATTCATTTCACTATAATTCATTAATTATAGAAAGCCTACTTTCTTGGCCACATCAAATTGGTATATATATATAGACGATTGGTTAGGTTAAGTCGTGATATTTTCGTTACTTCTAACAAAAATATCACGACTAAAACCCAACCAATCGTCAAGGGCGATTGACATTGGGGTTTTTAGTGTTCAGGTGATCCATTAATGTGTATGTTCCGGTTACAAGAACGTAGAATAAAAAGAGAAGCAGTGTCAATATTAAGTCGACTTATTTATTGTAGCCAAATCTTAAGGTCAGGTCACTTTTCCGAACTAAATTAAGGATTAAATCTAATAATTATTAGTTTAAACGATTTTGTCTTCCCTTTTTAAACTTTCATTCAAAGAACTTTTTAATTAATTAACAAATTTTTGCACTTAATTAAAATATAATTAAGTTGAAAAATTTTCTGCTTTTTTATTCTAATCTTACGAAATATTTTTATATTTTATATTACTTGAAAAGCTTAACCTTAAAAAGAAATTAATACCATTAATTTTAAAATCGTTAAGCTTTTCAAGTAATATAAAATTATATAAAATATTTCGTAAGATTAGAAAATTCGTCCCACCAGGATTCGAACCCAACCTCTTGAATAGAAGTTAGTGGCTAACGCCCTCACCTACTTCTGTTGGTGGGACCCCGACCAGCAGAAAATTAGCACCCCCCCTCTCCCTCCCTCAACACACAGAAAGGAATAGTCTTGTATTCAGATAATGTTGCGACTTGTAGTTCGGATTCATCGTAAAGCTGTAGGTCCCCCCCCCCCGTCACTTTACCTTTGCTGTTACCAAGATGGCTAAACAATTCTAGATATTATTATTAGTAGTCGATTTTGCGTTCAAAACCCGTGCTTAGGTTACACGATAGAATAATAGAACGCGTCGTGCCTCGAAAGAATTTGTAGATCGTGAAAGATGTTTCGCATAGTTGGTGCCCGTCATATATCACATTTACCGCAGACGCATGATTGGACAATCAGACTATGGTTTTTAAAATGAGGCAGACAGCTTAAAGTCTAACTGGGTTTTACTTGTGAGATAGTTGGTGAATTGAATAGTGGCATGATGGTGGATTTTTTCAGGCAAATAAACGAGAAACTCTCCTCATGACAAGAGGGATCAGCCTTCATTGGTTACAGAATTAACGAAGTTGCATAAAATGGGTACAGCGGACTTGTGTCTCGGCGGAAATCCCTTCTTACAGCCGCCAGCGTAAAGCGAAGGCGGTCTGTCCTTTTTCGAACGAGTCTCTCTTAATGAAATCACCTCGATTGGAAGCTATGGTTACGAAGAATGACTAATGAAACATATTGAGGATCCTTTGTTGTAGTGTAAATTTATGAGCAACGAAGTTGAATTCTGCTAAATACGTGTCCCTTTTAGAGAATCGTCTTCATTATTCCAGAAGGGTTTTTGCGGTGAAATAAATGTACGTCTTCGAGAGGATTGTGCCAAGTGCCATACCTCAAACACCGGCACTCATTGGAAGAGAGAAAAGAAGCTAAGGTCCTTCACTGACAACCCTATAAAGCCTGACAGAATCCAGTTCAACACGATTTGGAGTACCTTCATGGTCAACGTCGAAGACGAAGACCTTTTCACATCTATGACAACTCTAAAGGAAACGTTAATGATCTTGGAGGATACTGCTTCCCGTGATCAACAAAGTTAAGCGACATTGGGTTTGGGTAGTAGTTGGATGGATTGACCGTCCTTTAATCCAGATTCTACGTTAAGCTGCTGCTGTTGGTACAAAGGTTTAGCATGCAGTGAACAATAATAACTGAACTTTAGTAAATTCTTTGGTATGCCACGATACAAAATCCTTCGTGTCAACCCTGTTTTTTATCACCTTCATGTGACTTCCGGAACAATTTATTATTATGACTGTCCGTGTTTCTTATTTGGTGTAATGTACATTTTGTGTCGTAATAAAATGGTCTCTTTATTGTCAAAGGCTCCGTATTTATTTCGACAGAAATTATTTATGTTTAAAGGAGATACATTTTGCATGTTTTCTCCTACCCCAAATTGTAGTAAGTTTTAAAAATTATATTATAGCCGTTTGAATGTCTATCTTCAAGATACTCAGTCAGTTGTTGCGATTTATCACTGTTATACGAGCGGTGTAAAATCTTTGGCATTGCTGTCTTGCTGTTTTCGATATATTTTGAGGAGGTGTCATGATCCAGTATGGAAATATTCGCACCTTTCGAAGGATAAAGATGTCGCATAATCTGAAGTAGAGATTGTGGGGTTTCTTTTCAAATGTCCGCCGTAATTTGAAATGATGATAGTCGCAGTTTATTTTGAAAAAAATCAGTGCAAAGACGAGGAGTTCACCTAAATAAAATCATCATCATCATCATCATCATCATCATTACTACTATAATTCACCGAAAATGTGTCTGTCTGTCTGTCTGTCTGTCTGTCTTCTGTCTGTCTCTGTCTGTCTGTCTGTCTGTCCGTCCGCAGAAAAAACTTTTACGTTTCTGAACCAATTTCGGTCAAACTTCGTATGGTGGATGGGAGTGTTGAGTAATAGGGTTTCTCCTTATATGCAGCTTTCTTCATCCCGGGAATTCCCGGAAAAATGAAGCCAATTCCCAGGATCCCGGGAAATCCAGGAAATGATTGTATATTTAAGAGAACGGTAATTTTTTTTATTGTTCAGTGATAAAATACCCTTTTAGAATTGAGTTTACCGATCAGTGGTAGCTATTTATTATTTATTATTTATTAAACATAATATTTATCATGCTATTCATCTGCAGGGGACAAATAAAAGGCTAAAATATTATATTCCTTTAATTGTAATTAAGTGCATTTGCAAATAAAAAAATAAAAATAAAATAAACTTCATTAGAAAAAATAATTTCATCCTTTTATCTTAAAATATTTATCTTAAAATATTTATCTTAAAATATTTATCTTAAAATATTCACTAACCTCACGCAGCACATCATGGATGGCATCAACTCCAGACGACCAGCTCAACGTACACTATTAGCAACAATAGACATTAGTAAAGCATTTGATGCTATCCCACGCTTCCCTCTCATAAGCAAAATATTCAACACAAACATGCACAATAACACCAAAAGGTGGCTGAGCAACTATCTTTCAGGAAGATACTCACATGTCACATTTAATGGCAAGTCATCCAAAAAAAGCTTTTTTCCGAACGGGGTCCCTCAAGGCTCTGTTCTCTCACCAACACACTTCAACTTATACATGCATGACATTCCAACACCCATAGATAACAAGCTTACCTTATCATCATATGCAGATGACATCACTCTAACATCCACCCACAACAACATCGACACCGCTACAAATAACCTACAAACATACATAAACAGTATACAAGACTGGCTCACACACAATAGACTCAAAGTAGCGCCCACAAAATCAACCATCACCTTGCTTACAAGCAACACAAAAGAACACCAGGTAATTCCACAGCTTACACTAAACAACAACAACATTCCACACACTCACAGGACCAAAATACTTGGGGTCACATACAACACATCATTATCTTTTGCAAACCACATTCAGGACATTAAAAACAAATGTACGTCAAGACTTAACACGCTTAGGGTACTAACAGGCACAAACTTTGGACACCAGCAGAAAGAACATCACTCATATACAAACAATATATTCGCTCAGTTATGGACTATGCTAGCCCATGCTGGGCACCCATTATCTCAAACACACACACAAACACCTTACAGACAATACAAAACAACGCACTTCGTACCATTACAGGATGCACTCAAACAACACCAATAGAACATCTGCACACAGAAACAAAAATACTGAAAGTTAGGGAACATTTAGACATGAGGGGAATACAATTCATGGCAGCAGCGACAACTAACCCACAACACCCTTGCTACTACATGTACAATCATGCACCAACACCTCGCACCATTAAGGTAACACCAGAGAGACATTATAACCAAATACTCCATTCCATACCACGCCCCACAGACATCACACAGTACAGAAAACACACACACAGTACAGAAAACACACACACACATACCTAACCCACAAAGCACTGACACGATTCGGTCCGAATGCGGTCCTAGGTGCGAAGCCGCCACCCATTAACAGGTCAGAGATCAGCCTGAGCAGATCGGATCGAGTTAACTTAGTACGATTCCGATGTGGACCTCACCCCAACTTACGGACATATAAACACAGACTAGACAACTCCATAGACGACACCTGCCACCTGTGCCAGGACACACCACAAACAATTGACCACATTATGACAGACTGTACCGCTCTAGCACAACAACGAACACAACACAACACAACATCACTAGTGCGCTGAACCTCTGGTCCACTCCGAAGAGGGCGATCGGTTATCTGCGTGCCGCCGGCTTGCTCGATCAGGGTGGGCTGATCGGCTAACCAACAACAACAACTATAGAAAAGAACGCAGCCATGAAAATCTTGAGCTTCACATTGTGTCAAGAAGATTTGTGAAGCTTAGGATTTTCATCAGTATAGTTTTATTTAAAAATCAAGTTGAAGAAATTTAGAGAAGAATGTAGCCATCAAAAATTTTAGCTACGCATCGGAAGCCACGATAAGTAAAAAAAAAAAAAGTGACAAGTTGTATTTGAAATTTAACTGCTTCGTGAGCTTCAAGTAAAATCTGTGAAACTGCATTTAAAATTTAAGTGATTCGTGAGCTAATTGCAAATGTTAAACTCTAACTTGCTTAGAGAATATCCCGCCCGTACGACGGGTATTTTGCTAGTTATATCATAATTCACCGCACATCTGTCTGTCTGTCTGTCTGTCTGTCTGTCTGTCTGTCTGTCTGTCTGTCTGTCTGTCTGTCTCTCCCTCCCTCCCTCCCTCCTTTTCAGGTCCAAACGGCTGGACCGATCTTCATGAAACTTGGTGACAAGACCCTCTGGGATTCCTGGAGTGTTCTTAGCAACTTTTTTTTTTCAGATCGGGTGTCCCAAAAAAAACGTATCCCACTTTTTCTGTCAAAAAATTATTTAAAAAAGCTGAAATCAGATACTGAAAGGCAGTGAAAGCTTAATATTTACTTTAAGTTCACGAGGAACTTTTGTGAAGTTTAACAATTGATCCTCCCAATTACTGAGGCCGAAGACCCCAGCACCGCAGGTCTAGCTAAATGGGCCAGTAGAGACCACTTTTACTAGTGATAATAATACGCCGTCTGTGCTGTTACTGTATAGTTAAAGACAAATTTTTTTTCAATTTTTATTTTTAATATTATTCCAGTGAAATTTTTATCACGTTTTTGAAACCAAATAAAAATCATTCGTCATTTGTTTGTTTACAGTACTTTACATGTTGTTGTTGTTGTTTAGCCGATCAGCCCACCCTGATCGAGCAAGCCGGCGGCACGCAGGTAACCGATCGCCCTCTCCGGAGTGGACCAGAGGTTCAACGCACTAGTGATGTTGTGTTGTGTTTATTGTTGTGCTAGAGCGGTACAGTCTGATAGAGCGGTACAGTCTCTTTACATGTGAAAAATGTAGGTTCGAAGCCAACCAATATCTCGTTGATCCACACACGCATTATAACTTTCAAATAATTTCATACCAAAGATTTTTAACAGAAAAATTTTAAGCCAGTGAGAGCATAACACTTATTTAAGCCCGCGAGTTGTTTAGATTTTAAATGCAACTTCACAAATTTGGTCTCTCTGGTTTTGGGTGTGAAGCTCAAACCTTTAATGAGTGACTATTGACCGACCAGCTTTCTCTTGATTTAGCAAACGTGTAGGCCTACTGCATAAAATTTTGTATAAGCATGGTCTGACTATATAAAAGCAGACTTCCATAGGCTATTTTATTATCATTATTATTATTTTAGAAAGACGATATCAGCCTGTGTCTTTATGAAGGATTTACATTTAATTTCCAATATTCTGAATAGTTTTTTATTTTCAGTACTGAGTTTCTTAATAATAATTCTAGATAAGAATTTGCAGTATGCTAAGATACTGTCAGTATTCTTAACATACTGCAAATTCTTATCTAGAGTTATTATTAAGAAACTCAGTACTGAAAATAAAAAACTATTCAGAATATTGGAAATTAAATGTAAATCCTTCATTATTATTATAACTAGTACAGTTCCCGCCGCTTCGCTGACGGTTAGACAGGCTAAACTACAAAAAAAGAACCCAGCCGTGAAAATTTTGAGCTTCACATTGTGTCAACATTTCTGAATCTGGTATCTCCCAAAACCTCCTCACCCCCATTCATACAACTTGGGGGCTAACCCCCTCCCCATTACCCCACCCATTACCCCACCCCCACCCTTCCCCCATTGCTAAACTACAGAAAAGAACACAGTCATAAAAATCTTGAGCTTCACATTCCGCCCGTAATACAATTTCTGAATTTTTTTTACAATTTCTGAATTTTTTTCTCACAATATTTTCTAACAATTTCTGAAAGTGTGACGGACAGACAGACAGACAGACAGACAGACAGACGGACAGCTCTCTTATTATAATATACTAGTACAGTTCCCGTCACTTCGCTGACGGTTAGACAGGCTAAACTACAAAAAAAGAACCCAGCCGTGAAAATTTTGAGCTTCACATTGTTTCAACATTTCTGAATCTGGTATCTCCAAAACCTCCTCACTCCCATTCATACAACTTGGGGCTAACCCCCTCCCCCCATTACCCGCACCCCTCCCCATTACCACACCCATCCCCATTACCCCCACCCCCACCCTTCCGCCCACCCCAACCCTTCCGCCCACCCCAACCCTTCCGCCCACCCCAACCCTTCCCCCCACCCTCACCCTTCCCCCATTGCTAAACTACAGAAAAGAACACAGTCATGAAAATCTTGAGCTTCACATTGCCGCCGTAATACAATTTCTGAATTTTTTTTACAATTTCTGAATTTTTTTTCTCACAATTTTTTCTAACAATTTCTGAAAGTGTGACGGACAGACAGACGGACAGCTCTCTTATTATAGTATAGACTAGTACAGTTCCCGCCGCTTCGCTGACGGTTAGACAGGCTAAACTACAAAAAAAGAACCCAGCCGTGAAAATTTTGAGCTTCACATTGTGTCAACATTTCTGAATCTGGTATCTCCCAAACCTCCTCACCCCCATTCATACAACTTGGGGGCTAACCCCCTCCCCCATTACACCCACCCCTCCCCATTACCCCACCCATCCCCCATTACCCCCACCCCCACCCTTCCCCCATTGCTAAACTACAGAAAAGAACACAGTCATGAAAATCTTGAGCTTCACATTGCCGCCCGTAATACAATTTCTGAATTTTTTTCTCACAATTTTTTCTCACAATTTCTGAAAAGTGTGACGGACGGACAGACAGACAGACAGACGGACAACTCTCTTATTATAATATAGATAGATTATATATAGAGGGTGGTCCGAAATTTACGATCGGGTAAAATACATTTTATTATTTTTACAATACAATTTTTAAGAAATGCATACGTCAAATATCAACTATTTTTTGTATATGTTACGGCCTTTTTCCAAAATCGTTTTTTTTTTTTTAAAAAGGCCAATTTAGGTTAATTGAATGCCCGGTTAGGTTAGGATAGTAGTTGGAAGGGTGACCGTCGTCCGTGTTCAGATGATGTAGCCACTCGTGGTTCGGATTTCTCATTAAACTGTAGGTCCTCTCTGTCATATGACCCTGGTGGTTGTTTGTACGGAAGTTAGACCATACACATAACGACAAAAGAAGCGAATGAATTTCGGTAAACAAAATTTTAACATTTATCTTAAAGAAGATCTCGAGGCTTTATTTTCGCTTTACGAATATGCGTTCTTAAATTAGAATTATGTTAATAAGAATTAAGTTCTCTTTAGGAATAATCGTTTTTTTCTCCAGGAATTAAGGATGAAATAGAATTCTTTAAGAGTAATGAAGGAGTCAGTTAAGCAAATTAACACTAAAAAACGTGCGAGGGAATTTATTACTAAGAAATTATTTCAACAAATGGGTAAAATTCAGCGTTTCTCAAACTGAGTTGGGGGGTCCGAGCCCTACAGAAATTGGGTGGGTGGGGGTGAAAAGGTTGCAAAGGAAAAGTAAAAAAAGTAAAATTTTGGATATTTTCAATCATTTTATTCATTATCACGATGATAATGTAAAAACTTTAAAACACGTACCATGTCATTAACAAATGAAAACTTAATTTTTTAATGGTACCTCACATTGATTATGGGACCGATAAATTACTCTCCATGACTGCCATTTACAGTTGAAATAAAGGAAACGCGAAGTACCGACTTCTGTTTGAAGGGGGCGTTGCGTAAAAAAAGTTTGGAAAACGCTCGGATAATTCTCAGCCAATCACCAGAAAGGAAGGTGTAAAATAAAACGTTAATAACATTTGATGTAAATCTCCATGGCTCCAATTCCGCATAGAAACTAGAAATTGGCACTTTGTACCGTCACCGCCGCCTGCTGACTTTGATCCCTTTCCAATCTCGGTTCACTTCTATTCCATTCTTCGTCCAATAATGAGAAATTCGAAAGTGGGAATCTCAAAGGAAGAAATTCTCAAATAGAACCATTCCCGTTTCTAATATACAGTTTTTCCTATTTTTAATTTTTCGTAGAAAATATCCCAGAGACTGAAATTGTGCCACAATTCTCATTTCACCATTTCCTAAATCTGGAATTCTTACATCGAGTAGTCTCACTTTCTGATCGTAAATAAGAATGGAAATGGTGCTAATTGAGGTATCATCCCACTCAGTCATTCTCATTTTCTGCCGCGCCCGAGAGTGGGAAAGTTGAGAGCGAGAATTTTAAAAAGGCATTTTCAAATCGGCCTATTTCCAGTGCGCGCTTTTCTCATTCTCATCCATGGATTTCACACTTTGGTCCAGGATATGTTAATTTAGGTTAGGTTAGGTTAGGATAAGTTAAGTTATTAGCCATTCCCATTTGTCGCCTTTACATGGAATGGGAATGGAGTGACATTGTTTCTCAAATCAAGAAACTCTTTTTCTCAAATGTGGATTTCTCATTTTGTGCATTTTCATTCGCGAACCGCGGATGGAAATGACATTGAGTGGGCAATAATCCCAAGTGGAAAGTAATCGCGGTCTTTTTCTCAAGGTTTCTTACTCGTGCTTAGAAATTTTATCCCTCAGCCACGGGGTTTGTCCACTATAGGTCGCGTTGCGGGTCTGGAAATTAAGAATAGATGCAGTATTAGAGCGTTGAATTTATCTTTCCTCGAATTAATCTTATACAGGACCTATCACCAAATTAAGTGAACGCATAAATCTATGTCTTTGCTATGCATAATTGAATTTCGTTGCGAAAAGCCTTTGCGTGGGATTTGGTTTCGACATCATTGTAGTTCACGCTGCAGGTGGTCTTACAGCGGTAGCAAATTAAACGAGTTCGCTTCACAATACAGAAAAAAAAGGGGCTTCAGAAAAAGACAAAGAATTAAAGCAATTATGTAAATTTACAACATTTATTTATGTATATTTCTTTCTCTAAATTTCGATTTGAATGGTTGAAAGCGAAAGTGATCTATCTGCGAAAATATTAAAATTATTATCTTTTTTTCGCAGGATATCTATGTACACTTGTACAGTTAGGTTAGGGTAGGTTAGATTAGAGAGTACCTTACTATTTAATGAATTAACAGAAACCACCCTTCGAGTCCTCAATTGCGTCCGAAACTTATCATACTCTTCTGGGTTCCATAGAATTATGGTTGTTACATTAAATTAGGTTTGGCTAATTGGTTTTTTTGAATATATGGATTTATAAAAATCAATACCTCGTTCATGCGCACGTGTGTGTGTGTGTGTGTGTGTTTGATGTTGTTTAAACTTCTTCATAACGGCAAAGGTCATATGACGGATGGGACCAATAACTTTACGTGGGATCCAGACCACTGGTCGCTACATCATCTGAAGGTCACCCACGCAACTACCCAAACCCAGTGTCGCTTAACTTCGCTGATTGACGGAAAACAAATTGCTTACACCTCATTATCAAAGTACTGTCAAGAAGTTCCGATATTTATTGGTAAGAAACATCGAGTTTTACGACAAGACTTTTTGAACCAACTTTAAATAGGCAAGAGTTTTGTGGAAGTTTCAGATCTTCATTCTGGCTTTCAACCTTCCGAGTGAAGTTAGTATAACGAAATGGGGAATGTTAAAGTACATTTCATATGCATTATAGGCCCTTCTTGACAGAGAAATAAATTGAATTGAAATGTGAACACAGAACTTTGTGTTGATACAACCACCCTGAAAAATGACAAGGGTAGATGACTACGAATCCACCGGCCCCGAAAGCAGGCTGCGGGCAGCTTACCCAGCTGTTCGTCTTTCCAGAAAAATTAGATTGGTAGATAAATGGTTAACCTGGGTGGCCTAGTGGTTAAGACGCTAGGCTGCTGCTGATTGGGAGGTCGTGAGATCGAGTACGGGCAAGGACTTTGTAATTTCTGACCACCCGTGGTGGGTCGTGGTTCGGATTCGCCGTTAAGCTGTAGCTCTAAGGTAGAACAACAAGCTTGACCTTCATCAGAATGAACAATTCAGGCGGAAGCAAAACCAAGGTTAACCAAGATATATATGTAGAGGATGATGATGATGATGTCTATTCGTTTATACACATCTAAACGGCGAGAGTAATCCGTATCAAATTCAGTATACACATTAAGGGAGAACCAGGGAAGGTTTTAGTGACATACTCGCCCCTCCCAGTCTCCCTCTAGGTTGTGTTTCGGGAGGTTTGCTGTGCAAGGCCTAGCGACCATTCTAGTATATACTGTGTATATATATATATATAATATATATATATATATGATACATATAACCTAATAAACAAGTTTTTGGTAATTGAATAAAAATAAAAACGCAAAGCATGAAAGAAGAGTTTATTAATATTCACAGTACAAATTCCGATACTTCACGTATCATCTTTTAGCTGTACACCTGAAACCCGATTCGTGAAGCATCGAAACTTGTACTGTGAATACGAATAAACTGTTCTCACAATATAGTGCTTTTACTCGTGTTTATATATACAGGCAGTCACCACTTTGCGCTGTTTCGCTATAGCGCTATTTTTATATTGATATCCAAATTCACTGAGCGCTCAGCACAATTCGCTGTAACGCTTTCGGCGTCGAACGTTAGAGGCAGCGTTATCGTACGTACGCGATTGCCGCAGCGCATTGGCGCCGCGCAGCCACGCTGTGCAATTTTGCCAATGCTTCCACTTTTAGGGTAATTCCATACGTATATTTTTAGTTATTTATGTAGTGTACACTATTCTTTGGTAAAATATTAGCAATAAACAATGCTTACTGTAATCAATTAAATTATATTTTTATTTAATGTCATTTTATAGCACGAAGAGGGGGGGCCGTGGTAACGAATTAAGCCTATGTACATTATTTCTTATGGGAAAATAGTCCCCGCTTACCGCTGCTTCGCTTAACGCTCAGTTTTTTCTGGAATCAATTAAGAGCGCGAAGCGGGGATTGCCTATATATATATATATATATATAGTAGAACCTGCTTAAAATAACCACTATCGGGACCAAATAAAAGTGGCCACTTTATGAAAAAAAAAAAAAAATTCTCCGAAGAAAGCTTTTAATCTTTGGATTAATCCACTAATTAAAAAAAAAAAAACTGCATTTTTCTACCGAAACTGTCTCTCGTCTTTTAACTTTCTCTTTATTTAACTGTGGAAACATTTTTCCAGAAATTATAGCTATGAATCATGAAAGGATTAAGTTGTAAACCATTGTTTCATTGAAATTGTACGGTCACTTTAAAAGAATAAATACTAAACAAAAATTATCTTTAGCTCGGTAAAACCGGTCACTTTCCACAATATGCAGGTGGTCAATGCAGAGAAAAATGTACATTGTAAATATAGCATGTTTGCCGGGACCGCAAAAAAGTTGGTCAGTATGAAAAGGTAGTCACATCAGTAGGTTTTAATATAGCCTATATACAGGGTGATGCATAAATGTGTTTCATAAATTGCAGGGTGGATTCTTGAGACAAAAGTAAAGAAAAAAGACCATGTAAAGATAGGTCGAGAAATTCGTATGTTCGAGTTATATATATATATATATATGATGAATAAAACCACGAAGGAAAGGAAACACAAAAAGGTGCTCAAGCGCTTTCGTCTAATGACATCCTCAGGAACACTGAAGTACAAAAAAGGTTACGGCCTATATATAGGTTACAGAAAAAAAAAAAAAAAAAAAAAAAAAGCGCTTGAGCACCTTTTTGTTTCCTTTCCTTCGTGGTTTTATTCATCATAAATATTTTTCACGTGTTACTTTCGTGAAATAATTTTCATATATATATATAGCACGCTACAGATAAATGAAAATCCTAAAGATTTTTAAATTTCATGCAAATACAGTGTGATACATTTGCTTAATTAAAGTAAATGTTCGAAATTGAGGTGGAAGTATTCGCTGGCTTAAGCCGACCAGCCTGCCTTACCTCACCACCCCACTCCCCTCTCTCTATCTACCTACCCCCACCCCCCACCTCATCGTAAACTGCCGCTAACCACCATTCCCTCACTCGTTCATACTCACGCGTGTCTCCTCTATCCTATTTTGCGACGTACTGAGGCATACATTCAAGAAGTAGGAACGAATTTCGAACTTTTATTTTAATGAAGCAAATATATCACACTGTGTATTTGCGTAAAATGTAAAAAATCTTTTAAGAGTTTGTTTCCTATCGCGTGCTATAACTCGAAACCTACGCGTTTCTCAACCTATGTTTATATGATCTTTTTTCCTTTACTCTTATCTTAAGGATACACCCTGCAATTTACGAAACACATTTACGCGTCACCCTGTAACATATATATATAATATATCGTAACCCGACTGTACATTTACACTCATTTACATTAACCTCGCGCAACGTTTAATTATAATTTATTAAAGAATACTGTACAAATTTAAAATGAAATTAATTTCAAAGCAACTTCTCTGTTCAAAGCTTTTTGTTCAACCTTTCAAACTTTAATTAAATTCCTAAAATTTAAATTACATTTTAAAATATGAAATGATTAATTAGCGTAACTGATTAGAAAAGGAAAATTAATCTATACATTAATTGGATATTATATATATATATATATATATTATATATATATATAGAGAGAGAGAGAGAGAGAGAGAGAGAGAGAGTTTTTATGCAGAAAGAAGGGGCCAAGGGCGAATGCCTGCAAAAACGCCACCCCCATATAAGAAGAAGAAGAAGAGAGACAAAATGAAGGTTCTGAAGATGCCTGGACACTCTGCGTTTGAAAGATTGGAGGTCCTAGACAGGGGGAAAGATGGATTGAAGAAGACTGTTTCAGAGTTGACCGGTTGATTAGATGAAAGATAATACAGATTAACTTTTGCGTTAGACAGTTGGATAGAAAAGGAATGAGACTGTGTCGAAAATCTGGTGCTGCGTGCTCTCCTTCAAGGAGGAGGCATGTAGTTAGAGAGTGTAGAAGAGCGGTGTCCGTTATAATAGCGACAGTAAAGAGAGAGTGGGGCAACATTGCGTCGAAGAGAGAGGGATTGAAAACAGTGAGTAAGAGGCGAAGAATTGATGAGACGAAAAGCCTTTGATTCCACCCGGTCAAGTACGGCTGTGTGGCTTGAGCCACCCCACACATGAGAAGCGTACCCCATTCAGGGGCGGGTAAGACACCTTTACAGAGACAACAACTGAGTGGGGGTGAAGAAACCGCGGAGCCGGTACAGCACACCTAATCTCTTAGAAGCTGTTTTGGAAAGAGAGTAGGTCATCTTTCCAGGAAAGATCACGAGAAAAGGAAACATGAAGAATGATAAGAGAAAGGATTGAGTTGTGTATTGTTGAATGTAAGGGGATAGTAGTGTGGAAGATTGTGACGAGTTGACAGATGAAGGAACTGAGTTTTTGAGAGATTGAAAGCCACAAGATTTTCTCTTTCCCAATCAGAGATGGCAGAAAAATCAGAGGTCAGCTGTACCATAGCCGTCTTACGCGAAGCATGGATAGACTCTTGAGTAGGATGTTTTGGGAAGCGTCTGGAGAAGCGAAGAATGGAATCATCGGCACAGGGATGGATGGGTCAGGAAGTGCGACTTAATAGATCATGTGGGTGACAGGACAGAACCCTGAAGAACATCACTGTTGATAGCTTTAGGAGAAGAACAGTGGCCATCTACAACCGCAGCTATTGATCAGCCAGAAAGGAAATTAGAGATGAAGGCAAAGATAGAAGGATAGAAACCGAAGGAAGGCAGTTTGCAAATTAAAGATTTGTGCCAGACTCTATCAAAAGCTTTCGATATGTCTAGCGCTATAACAAGTTTCACCGAAATCCCGAAAGGAGGATGACCAAGAGTCAGAGAAATATGCAAGAAGATTGCCAGTAGAGCATCCCTTGCGGAACCCATATTGACGATCTGAAAGAAGATTGTGTGAAGAGAGATGTTTAAGAATCTTCCTATTAAGGATACATTAAAAAACTTTAGAAAGGCAAGAAATCAAAACAATTACACGATAGTTGGAGGGTTGAGAGCGGTCACCCTTCTTTGGGACAGGCTGAATGAAAACGAACTTTCAGGATTAAGGAAAAGTACCAGATGAAAGACAAAGACGAAAGAGTTTGCGTAAGCAAGATGTCAGCACAGAAGCACAGTTCTTGAGAACACCACCACCATCAGTCCCTTGCGCCTTCCTAGAGTTGAACCCAGGTAGGGCAGAAAGAACGTCTTTGGAAGAAATTCTAATTTCAGAGATACGTCTGAATAATAAAGGCAGAGGGAGGAGGAGATGGAAGAATAGCACCAGAATCGTCCATGGTTGAGTCGGAGGCGAAAGTTTGAGCGAAGAGTTCAGCTTTGTCAGGAAAGAGACGTCAACTGAGCCGTCAGAATGGAAAAGAGGAGGGAAAGAAGAGGAAGTAAAGTTGTTGGAGAGGTTCTTAGCTAGATGCCAGAAAGAGCGAGAATTAGAATTGGATAGGTTTTCACATTTTTGTCGGATGAAGCAATTTTTGGCAAGCCGAAGAGCAGATTTTGCACGATTGTGGGCAGAAATATAAGCTAAGTGAAAGTCTGGAGTTGGATGGCGGCGGTACCTTCTGAAAGCCTCCTCTCTGTTGCGGATAGCATTAGAACAAATAGTTAAACCAACGTTTTTTGCATAAGTAGTAGGAATAGAATATGGAATGTACGCCTCCATGCCCGAGAGATCACCTCCGTGATGCGCTCAGCACACTCGGAAGGGCCCCGGCTACGGAAGCCGTAATCATTCCATGGGGAATCACAAAAGTACTGCCTCAAGGCATGTTGCAGTTTATGAAAAAGTGAATCAGGCAGAGGCGCAGAACATCTCGAGTGGGTGGCAGCAGATCCAGCCCTGCTGCTCGGGTCTGCGTTCCCAGTATCGCCAACGGGGGAGCCAGAAGTGGGGACATTTATGTTTCCCTCCTCAGGGGACTCCGAGGCTCTTGAAGTTGTTGCCATTTTTTTTATTTTGAAGAGCCTATGCAGTGTGTGAGATGCATGTACAACATAGGTAATGAAGAATAGGGGGAGAAGTGTGTGTTTGAGAGCATGATGGACTGCTCACAGGGTAGATGAGACACGGAAAAAGATCAGCTAAGAAGGACAATGACAGGCGAAACGGGAGTTCCAGCACTCCCTATTTTCTGTCTAACGTCCCCCCCCCCCCCCAGGAGTACTTTCCTGGCCGTTTGGTGTCTACAATGTCCTCCTCCCAAAATTCCCAATTTATTTACTTGTTCGCTCCTTGCAAGAAACAGATTGGGACATTTGGGACAATATATATATATATATATATATATATATATATATATTATATATATATATATATATATATATATATATTAGTTAGTTAGTTTCATCCACAGACCAAATTAAATTAAAGTCCTTTAAATTTTTAGCTATATCTCCACTGTCTTAATTAAATTAATATAAAGAGACTTTTGAAAACAGTTGCATTGTTTTGAACTCAGTTTGAACGGAATTATATTTATAGAAGGAATTGCTTTGTTTATGTTTATATTCGAATTTTGTGGGAAATTCCTCAAAAAGGAAATACTTTATTCAACACAAAAGTGAAGAAAAAAGAGAACAAAGAAACTCCTCACTTCGGTTAATATAGCCGAGACTTCAATTCTACTGAAAATAATGCAATCGTTTTTACTCTGATAAAATATATCGCTTCTAATAGCTTGGGGCAACTGTTTCCAATCAGTGGTATACACACGGAGGTCGTTTCGATGATATATTGTGTGTGTGTGTGTGTGTGTGTGTGTGTGTGTGTGAGTGTGTGTGAGAAAGAAAGTGAAATTTTGTATCTTACAAAGCGAGTTTCCCATTAAAGTGAGACAGAAATTCGGGTTTTCAGATTTACGTTTTTGAGGTAAGATTTGGTAAAAATAATATGCGAGACAAAATTTTGTTTTTATAAAAAATGAAAATAAAATAAAGATTGGTCGGTGAGCGCTCTACTTCGAAGAGATATATTTACTCCCTTTTCCCAGTCCTTCCCAGCGTGGTACCGGGTACACGTCATTGCGTAGCGTTTTGCACGTATATGGCACTGTGCCAAAAAGTGTTACAAACTGCTGAATGTTTTAGGGTCGAATAACATACGTATATAGATTGTCTGGCATCTAATGACGATTTCAGATAAGAATTAATTTATGAATAACGACTAATATTTTAATTTCACTTTTTCAGTATTTGTATCTCTCAACAAACACATACTACTACTATCCCTTTTAAAATAACTTTTATTATTATTATTACTATTTGTAGTAGTAGTAGTAGTAGTAGTAGTAGTAAAACGTTCGAAGTCATAGCTAAGTTTATTTCATGAGAACTTCATAATATTTGCATCCGTAGTCAAAGGAATTGTGATGAATCAATTGCTAAGAAGATCGTATTCAGTTTCACCACAATTTGTCAAAGTCACTAATAACAATTCGGTGTCAAAAGAGGGGGACGTATGTTAGGTTAAAAAAAAAGAAAGAGGAAATACTGTATTTCCGAAGACGAACTGGAAATTGTTTCGTAGAAAAAATAAAGGAATATATTTCCAACGTTTTATTTTGCAGTTGACACTTCAGATTGGAAATACTCCAGAATTCTGTCGGGGTCAGTGCCGCGTCAGAGAATGTTCCCAGCATTTATTTTTTCTGTCGTATATATATATATATATCTATAAGAGAGAGAGAGAGAGAGAGAGCGCGCGACAGCGCTAGAGAGCTTTATATCGTCTATTTTCATGAACCCCATTTATCTGTGGAAGTCGAAGACAGTATCTTCGTGACTGGGATTGATTTCTCATCAAGCCATCCTTCCGGAAACCTTACATGCGCCTTATCTAAGTTAACGTCCTCTACGTTATCGAGTTCTCTGAAGTTCTTTGCATGATTGGAGAAGTTCGTGCGGCCTTATCGTTCGTTTTAATGTAATGTTATTGAACTTCCACTGTGGAAATTATCATTGATATTAGTTTGTCTTGTAGTGATTATTACTAAGGAGTCCGAAATGTGAATTATTAGATTTGGCCGTCGTTCTGATAGGCCTAATGACGCGTTTCAGTGTTTGAATTTGTCGACAAGAAAGTTGATCAAATGCTGCAAAAGAGAGTTACAAATTATAGAAATTTATTCTTGATATATATATATATAATATATATATATATATATATATGTTAACCCCTCCGTCTATGGCCCGGGTGGTTCGAAGTCGACGGGGGTTCTAGTTAGGTGGCAGCAACGGATGTGTGACTTGCAGTAGTTTTCTTCTATATTACTCTCCGAGTTCTTCTATAGTGGCTCGGAGGACTCTGATAGACTTACTAAAAATGCTGAAGGTTCCGGATTCTTTTATAGCGTATCTGGAAAGTTTAATGACTAAGTTCTTCTGAAGAGAGCAAGGCTCGAAGGATAAGATAAAAACTATCTTCAACTGTAAATTTACTGCTAAAATGTACAGGTAGTGCTCAGCCTCTGAATTAGCTTCTGAATGACAATGGAATATTTTTAGTGGGTTTATATACCCAAAAACTGCTAACATCATTATTATTAAATGCTAAAATGGCTGTATTATTTTTGCACAATATTCGAAAATAAAGTAAATTTTTAGCTGTGGTAAGGCTTGAACGAGTAAACAAAATATTTGAAGACGAAACCATATTTTTATCTTAAACCGCGACTTTTCAGATCTGATGTTATCATGATCTGCCAAGTTAACTAAAAGTGGAAATCGGACTATGCATCTTTACACTAAAATATGCATATGAGTAAAATTTTAAGGTTTAAGATGTACAATTTTAATGCTTAGGCAAGACATGATCTCATCTTTTATAACGAAAGGAATGTATACAAAATATGAACATTGCAAAGCTTAAGCACGATTCCTTATTAAGCGAAATCTAAAAAAATGATTATGAGATTTTAAAAAACAACAGGTCACCAATTATTTGGCAAAGTAGAAAGCAAATCAAAAATTTTATCCAAACTCGCTTTGGGCGATTTTGGTCCTTATGTAAAAATGAATACACACACGTACATACATATGAGTATAGGCATTATATAAAGTTAAATATATAAGAATATACAGGATTATATAAATACATGAACCATATAACACATGAACCATATAACACATGAATTTTGAAAATGGATACTTTTTTCTTAAAATGGATACAAGAACTATATAAATGAATACAAGAATTACATGAAGAATAAGATAGTATAGGAATATGGGAATTATTTATGGTTCATTTTTACAGGGCTCTCCCCTCTAGAATGATAATATAATAATGTAACATCCTAACTAATGCTAACTAGATGATAACTATGGGTTTTATAATACAGAGTTATATATACAACGTAAGTCGGGTGGTTAAGTCTAGTCACGTGGTCTGGGTACGCACTCTTGGTCGTGCATAAATAGTTTCATGTTCCGTGTCACTTGGTTTTCTTTGTTCCCAGAATGATCTTTTCACCACAAATATACCGAGGATAATAGCACATACAATAATGATACTAACGGCAGATGTTGAGAAAATGGTTACCGGTTGTAGTATTTGTAAGAGGTTGTTTTGGTTATCATCCGAAATTTTAAACCGGCTCAATTGATCATTCCATTCAGGGGCATGTAGTTCGGGTAGGATGGTTACAGGTTTTATGGAGAGATTTAAGATCTCTATGACGGGTTTAAATTTAATTTGCGACGGGAATGGGTATGAGTTATTAAGGGTAACCTTATACGGGTTGTATATTTGGAGGGCTTTTGAACGCAAGGAGCAACCAATTGGTAGCCGAATAACCATAGGGATTGTAATGAGGGAATAATTCGATAGACACTCGAGAGTAGCGGCAGTCCTGTTCGCGAAGGAAACCCAGATGTCTGGTCCAATTCGTAGTTGGATGGTTTTAGGGGAATGAAATTTTTTAAATGAACATACGGGGGCATGCCGGTCACGAATTAAATCGATAAAGCAAGACCTAGTAGTTAGAAGAATAACTGGTTTGAGTGGAGAGTAGACGAGTTGTTTATTTGGTTGCGGGAATCGGCAATGCCGGACGTCGCTATCTGACATCATAGAATAAGCTGATAGATCTTTGGTGAGGAAAAGGTAAGGTGGTACGGTGGGTAAATACAATCGATAGACATTAGAGTTATTTTGGTAGGGTGTTGGGAAAGGGTGAAATTTATATACGTCATAAGTGAGGACATCGAAAAATGGTATAATTATGAGGTATGTGTAGGGCGTGGTCCATGTACAGTCCAGGTGTATTCTAGAAATTGAGGGTAATTAGTGTGGTTGAGTGGGAATATGGGTGATAATTTTAATTGTGACTGGGCGGTGTGAATCAAGGACTGAAGTATTTCCCATGGAATTAGGGTGGAAAGAGTGATTTTTCCATTGGCTAGCTGGGTTGCACGCAAAACCTTGGAATGAATCGTAGTTATTCGTTGTAAGTATTTATCGATTAGGGTTACTTGTAGGTTCATTATCTCTATTAATTCTAGATATCTTTTGTGTTCTTTGTATTGAGCTAACATGGATTCAAGGTATGTGAATCTGTCCGAAAGGGAGTGAAGGAAGCGATTGTTTTCGTGTATTGACCTAATAGTTTGTTCTAACATGTGTCCATTATATTGTCGATTTCGCGCGGAGATTCAATTTAAGTTCAATTCTTTTAATATCTTCGGTTGCTAATCCGAATAAACCTTTGAACAGTTTCCCTCCTATATCTATCAGTCAGAGCTGGGCAATAAATACATTGAATGTATTTAAATACTAAATACTAAATACATGGGAGAAATGTATTTAAATACTAAATACTAAATACATTTTACGAATGTATTTAGATACTAAATACAAATACATCTTGTAATTTAAATACATTTGTAAATACATTTTAAATACATACAAATTTTAACATATGCATTCACTAATTCACTAAGCCATGACACACACACGATAAAGAAATCAACCGCTTTCGACTAAGAGTGCACACAACTGATTGAACTGACACGTTGAAATATGACCATGCTGTACTACACTGTCGACGCGTCGTACTGTGCTAGTACAGAACGTGTATTAAACCAGTAAAAGTATTTACATTTTTATATTTTGAGTATTTAAATACATTGTATTTAAATACTCATTAAAGTATTTAAATACTATATTTAAATACATGAAAAACAATGTATTTATAATACAGTTCTAAATACACAAATGTATTTAAATACGTATTTAAATACAAATGTATTTAAATACTGCCCAGCTCTGCTATCAGTCCCCTTTTTACTTCTTTGGTTAAAGTTTTCTGAATTTTTAGTTTCAGTTTGTATCCATGGTAAGGCTAATATTTCTGATAGGGCGCGTGCTGTAGTTTGAATATTTTCGAGGGTATTTTCTAACAGAACGCGACTAATCTGATCTTTTCCTTGGAAAGAATTCTGGACTTTACTTTCAAACGTTTTTAATTGGGTTTGTATCTGAAGGAGATTGATTTTAATTCTAGCAGGGGGTTGCAAATTTATATAAAGGTCTGCGTGCCCTTTCAAAAATTTACCTTCTGCAAGTTTTTCTATAACAACTCCGGTAGAAATTTTAATGCTAGGTCTACAAGAGTAAATAATTTGGAAAATTATAAGGGGGACAATTTTATTCATTTCTACGCCTTAAGTTATACGGAGCTGGGGGTAGTTGTGTGGATACTTGTGTGGATACTTGTGTTTGTGGGCGAAGGGGTCGGCCTCGTTTTGGTGGCAATGGGGGTCGACCGTTGAGCTCGGATTCTGAGCGGGTTCGTTTCTTATGTGAAGGTTCTAGTTCACGTGGGTGATGCATTTGCGGGCGGTATGTAGGGTCCGTGCGTCGATCATCAATCGGCGAGGGTGGTGACAGAGGAGATGGTGGAGTTGGAGGAGTTCCACTGAGTGATCCTCTCGAAGGGGTTTCTCCAGGGTCTGGGTCCGATGGGACGCTTGGCTCTGGGGCCTCCTCTTGTTCAGAGATTGCCTCGAGTAATGGTGGTATTACGAGGTACCAATCTTCGTCATGGGTAGCGGTTCCCGCGGTGACCACTTCAGTTTTTTGATCCCTGCCCGATTTGTTAATATCTTGACCTTTTGAAGGATAGGCGGCTCGAACGCCTGGCAGCTGTTTTTTGGGAAGGTGTTGTTCGGAAGCTATCTTCAAATTGTCAGCGTGAATGATCTTTAGTTTGGAATGATCCCGGAGGTCGAGGATTTCATAACGATTTTTTCCGAGGTTTTTCATAATCCTATATGGGCCATCCCATTTTGGGTATAATTTGCGATGAGCACCTGGCGGTTTCACGCTCTTCAGATAACATCGCATACCGACGATTATAGTCCGTTGACGGGGATGACGCCTATGTTGCTCTTGCTCCATCTGTTGGTTTCGTTGGTCGAGGGCATAGCGGATTATGTCAAAAATCTTGAAAGATCGTTCAGCTAGTTGCTGATTTGCTTCTGCCATTTCGGAAGATGTTAGAACTGCCGGGTCGGTTTGGTCGGGCAAATCAAAAGGTAGACGCTTGTCGTAGTGATAGAGGACGAAATGAGGGGTGTCCCCGATGGACACATTATAGCCATTGTTGATGGCTGTTTGTACCATGGGAAGGGAATCATCCCATGTACGGGAGGATGCATCGACAACGTGGCGCAGGGCTTCCAAGATCTTTCGATTGTGCCTTTCCACTAAGCCGTTTGCCTGCGGATGGTATGCCACAATGTGTGTATTTTTAATTTTACACATGTTACAGAGTGACTCGAACAGTTTGGAAGTGAAACTAAGGGCGTTATCCGAGATTAGGATGGAAGGAGTGGTATGATTTTGGATGACGCGTTCCACTAGGGCTCTTGCCACAGTTTCCGAGGTCTGGTCTGGAATGGCGGCTACTTCGCTGTAACGCGAGAAGTGGTCCGTAAACACAATGATGTACTGATTTCCCTTTGACGTTTTGGGAAATGGTCCCAGTATATCCATTCCAGTTCTTTGCCAGGGCCTTTGGCATACTGGATATTTATGCATCGGAGCTGTGGATGGTACGTTGCCCTTATGCTTTAAACACGACGGACATTCGGCGATGTATTCTTGTACCTTTTTGTTCATCTCGGGAAAGTGGTATCGCTCCAAAAGACTCTTGATGGTGCGATCCGGCCCCATGTGTCCATACAAAGGTGAGTCGTGACAAAGTCCAATGGCTATATCGACGAGATCCTTTGGTATCTCCACGAGGTCGTTTCCATCTTCGTTCCTGAAATGTACGAGCCCATCTTTGAGGTTGTACTGTTCTTTTACCTTCGATGGTTCCTTTTGTTCCAGGCGCGCCCGAAGGTTCTGGGTGTGTTGGTCCTGTTGTTGGGAGTATTGCAGACACTCGTAGTCGAACACAGGAAGAATTCCTATTTTATTCACTTGGGCGTCGGGCTTGAGTCTCGACAATCCGTCTGGAATAACTTGCAGTTTTCCCGGTTTGTATACGATTTTCGCTGCAAAGTCCTGAATCAACAGAGCCCATCTACTCAATCGTCCTTCAAGTAGCTTGTCCTTGAAGAGGTACGTGAGTGGCTTATGATCAGTCTTGATGGTTACATCGTAGCCATAGACGATATTTCGGAATTTTTTCAAAGCCCAATATACCGCTAGGGCCTCTCGGTCCGTAGTGGAATAATTCCGTTGAGGTGCAGAGAGAAGTTGACTGGCATAAGCAATGGGTAATTCCACACCGTCTACGTCCTGTAACAGGACGGCTCCTAGTCCATAGGAGGAAGCATCTGTGGCTATGATGAAGGGTCTTGTGTAATCAGGATATTGTAAAATGGGATGACAGGTTAGTTTATTAATTAAAGTTTCAAAGGCATGTTGGTGATCGGATTCCCAGTTAAATTTCGAATTTTTCTGGAACAAATTAGTAATGGGTTTAGCAATATTCGAAAATTGGGGGATAAAGTTCCGATAGAATCCGACAAAACCAATAAATGCACGGGCGTCGTCGATGGTCTTGGGTACAGGGTACCTTTCCAGGGCTTCGAGTTTGGCTGGATCAGGTTTAATTCCTGTGGACGAGAGTAGGAATCCTAGGTATACCAGGGATTCTTGTAAAAAATTGCACTTTGCAAGCTTCAGTTTAAGGTGTGCTTTTCTCAAGTGTGATAGCACATTCTGAAGGCGTTGAAAGTGTGTTTTTATGTCCGAACTGTAGACGATAATATCGTCAAGATAAACGAGAGCTTCGACACCTAATAGGTCGGAAAGGACTATATTCATCAACCTAGAGAAATTAGCAGGCCCATTTCGGACTCCGAAAGGTAAAACCTGGAATTCGTAATGGCCTCGGTTAGTGGAGAAAGCAGTCAATGCCCGAGATTCGGGACTGACCTCCATTTGCCAATAACCCGATGCTAAATCGAGGGATGAAAAGAAGTTCGCTTTCCCTACGTTCAGAATTGTTTCCTGCATGTTTGGAATCGGGAAACGGTCTGGGATGGTAATGTTGTTCAGGCGTCTAAAATCTATACAAGGGCGAGATGTTCCGTCCTTTTTGGAGACGAGAATCATAGGAGCGGACCAGGGACTAGCTGAAGGCTGAATGACATCCTGCTCCAACATGTCCTTGATGTGTTCCTCAATAGTGACTAACTGGGAATGTGGAACCCGATAGGGAGGAATGAAAATGGGTTTGGAATTGGGTTCCAACTTGATTTCAAAAGGGACCAAATTAGTTCGGCCCAGAGGATCTCCTTTTAGGGCAATCACATCTCTATTTCTTATCAGGAAATCGAGAAGTGATTCCATTAGTTTGGGATCCTGTAAAGCTGGTGACTCCTGAAGGGAGTGCTCCAGACATTTCTTATATTCTTCTTTTAATACTGAAGGATTTAATTCTAAGGAACTGGAAACACGATTTATCATACTGATGGGGAAATCTGAATCTACTTCTACTGTGGAAACAGTTCCTATTTTCTGATTTGAAGTTAATTCTATAGGACTTTTTCCTTTGTTTAAACAAACAACAGGGATAGCTGAATTCTGACTCTGACTAAGGACTTGGGCAATAAGAACATCTCTTTTGAAATTACTTTTCTCTGTAATCAGAGTACGCTCTGACTCTAATAATTTTCCTTGACTGTTAACTACTTTTGCTAGGAAACAAATCTTCTCATAAGGTGCTACTGTTATATGCTCGGTAGGGCATATGAAAAATTGTGAATCTGATTCTGGTTCGGCGACTAAAATTTGCCTTATTGGCTGAACTGAAGCTGGCTGACTGGAAACTGGCTGACTGGAAACTGGCTGACTGGAACTGGCTGACTGGAAACTGACTGTGTTGATCCAACTGGATTCAACAACTGGAACTGATTACCCTGGGGTCTGATTTCTGGAGCGGTTGTCCCTCTGGATGCAACCGGCTGACTTGATCTGCTATCAAGTGGAGGGGGTTTCCTATTTCTTTCGGAAATCTGAACTGACTAAGTCTATTAGCATTAAGTTGTCTGTCATTCTCGCGGAGATGGTGTGTCCTATTTCGACACTTTACTAACTTTCCGGCTGGGTAAATCTCCCATTGATTCCGGTTAAAAAAATCCATACCTAGTAGGATGTCTGTCTGAAAGGTGGCGACTGTGTCCACTATACAACATTTCGCGGGGTATACCGCGTTTCCAACTTCTAAATAACTAACTCCAATTTCTCCGTATGTAGGTATGGGTGTGCCCGTAACTCCTCTGAGTTGGCAGGATGGTGCCTTAAGTTCATATTTGTAATTTGTATCTCTAATAATTCATCTACACATTGTTTCTTAATTAACGTCGCGTGTGCTCCTGTATCTAGGAGAGCAGTTAAATCTTGGTTATCGGTGCTACAATTTATTATTAAATCTAGGAGGTCCGCACCTATTATCCTGATGGGGAGTTTGTGTGCGTATCTGGGTTCATTACTGTAATTTAGGAGGGAGGAGGTTGAACTGCCGCCTCCAATGTAGGGTCTAAAAAAGGGCTCGAATGGTCTTCTATGGGAGGACCTGGGTCATATTCTACGGGAATATCATACGCTGGAGGGTGTTCTTGAAAACTGTTCTCTGGGGAAAATGATTCCTCCACGGGTACTTCTACGTACCGAACTAGTTGACCTTGCTGGTTGTACTGAGGTTTGTACATGGGGTAAGAGTGTGGTTGACCCTGTGGTCGTGATCTATTGGGTTGGTAGTTCGACTGAGGCTGGGAATGGACTGGTTTCTGGGGATTGGATGACTTTTGGGATACGTTTTGGGAACGTGGTTGGTTTGGTTTCTGAAAGTGGGGTCTATACCCTGCAGGGGCTTTATCAGCACACTTTTGGCGATCGCCACGGCGATGACCATGTTCGTGACAGTGGGAGCAATACGAGGGGTAATTACATTGACTTATCATGTGCCCAAAGCTATCGCAGTTAAAACACTGTGGAGGAGGGCGTGTATTCTGGGTTTGGGGGGCTTGTTTCTGGGGTGTTCCCTGCATTGGCCTCGATTTATAGGGTTGTTGTTGTTGCTGTTGGTGTTGTGGCTGCTGCTGCTGAATATAATGTACAGGGGTTTCTCTACCCTTTCGGTAGTTTTGGTTTGCTAAATCGGGGTAATGTTCCCGTGTTTTGTTTATGGCTACACTTACAGGTTTGTCAACATTTAAAAACTCCTGAAACTTTTTTTTAGGTGCTCCGGGTAGGTTTTGGTAAATGGTTGTGGCTACTATTAGATTTCTTTGTTTCGAAGTGAAAGTTATGCCACATGCATTTTCTGCGGCCCGGAGGGCTTCTCCTACAAGTTTATGTGTACGTGTAATAAAATTGTTTAAATCTTCGTGTTCCTCTTTCTTCCATTTAGCTTGGAAGACTGCTTCTAACGTGGCTAAGGGTTGTGCAAGGGTTATTTCTTTAAAAAATTCTAATAAGTTTTGTTTAAAATCGTCCCATGTTGTAGCTTCGCTAATTGATGGGACGTAAGTGACTGTGTCATGAGCATTCCCTTCTTTCGGGTCGATAAATCTTTTTGCTTCCCTAATTTTTATATCATTATCGGTAATATTTTCGCGTAAGAAATGTTGCTCTAAAGATTCAACCCAAGGTCTTACGCGTGGTTCAACAAAACGATTATCTATGGTCCCCTTAAAAATTAAAACAGTATGAGGAAGGTTTACTAGTCTGCCTAAGTTAATGTATGCTGGGGCGGGGGTTTGAGACTGAGACATATTGGCTTGTGTGTTTGGGAGTATGTTTGAAGGGCGCGGGGTAGGTGGAAAAATGGGTGTAGGTAAATTTTCGATGTCAGAAAGCGCACCGTCTGAATCGCTCATATGTGAAGGTACTTATTAATGTGTTCTAATTAGGTCTGCTTGACCGATCTTAATTTATGGAATGATCACTTAAGGGGTTTTCCTAACTACACTATCTAAAAATAAATGCACAACAATTTGCCTAACTAGGGGAAAATTTGAAAAGATTGCAAACAAAAATAAAAATGTAAACAAAATTTCACTCGAATGTACGTGAAGGTATGGTAATACTATGTTTGGTACATTAAATAAAATTATACTATACTAACTAGAATAGTAAAAATAACTGAAATAACTGTGACAATAATTCTGTGACAATACTGTTTTCAATAAAAAAATGTATCACTGGTGTCTGAAGTGTTCACTGTGTTTTGTGTTAATTCTGGCTCAATATTAAATATTAACTTTTAATAATACTGACTTTTCAAATGTTTAGAATTATTTAAAAAAGAGTTTTGTACTTAACAAGATTCCTACGGCGAAATCCTTAGAGACGTGTCCTGAAGACGTGTCTTGCTGGCCACTTGTTCTTGGATGAAAACTAGGCGTGGAGAACTTGGAGTCGTGACGCACCGGTTCAAGGGTGGATGTGACGAACTAGAAGTCGTGACACGCCGGTCAACTGGGTGTTGGTTCTGGTTCCAGGGTCTGGAAGACTGGAAGAATCCTGGAGTCGTGAAGATCCTGGTTAAAGGGTCGCCAGTTGTTAACCCCTCCGTCTATGGCCCGGGGTGGTTCGAAGTCGACGGGGGTTCTAGTTAGGTGGCAGCAACGGATGTGTGACTTGCAGTAGTTTTCTTCTATATTACTCTCCGAGTTCTTCTATAGTGGCTCGGAGGACTCTGATAGACTTACTAAAAATGCTGAAGGTTCCGGATTCTTCTTATAGCGTATCCGGAAAGTTTAATGACTAAGTTCTTCTGAAGAGAGCAAGGCTCGAAGGATAAGATAAAAACTATCTTCAACTGTAAATTTACTGCTAAAATGTACAGGTAGTGCTCAGCCTCTGAATTAGCTTCTGAATGACAATGGAATATTTTTAGTGGGTTTATATACCCAAAAACTGCTAACATCATTATTATTAAATGCTAAAAAGGCTGTATTATTTTTGCACAATATTCGAAAATAAAGTAAATTTTTAGCTGTGGTAAGGCTTGAACGAGTAAACAAAATATTTGAAGACGAAACCATATTTTTATCTTAAACCGCGACTTTTCAGATCTGATGTTATCATGATCTGCCAAGTTAACTAAAAGTGGAAATCGGACTATGCATCTTTACACTAAAATATGCATATGAGTAAAATTTTAAGGTTTAAGATGTACAATTTTAATGCTTAGGCAAGACATGATCTCATCTTTTATAACGAAAGGAATGTATACAAAATATGAACATTGCAAAGCTTAAGCACGATTCCTTATTAAGCGAAATCTAAAAAAATGATTATGAGATTTTAAAAAAACAACAGGTCACCAATTATTTGGCAAAGTAGAAAGCAAATCAAAAATTTTATCCAAACTCGCGTTGGGCGATTTTGGTCCTTATGTAAAAATGAATACACACACGTACATACATATGAGTATAGGCATTATATAAAGTTAAATATATAAGAATATACAGGATTATATAAATACATGAACCATATAACACATGAATTTTTAAAATGGATACTTTTTCTTAAAATGGATACAAGAACTATATAAATGAATACAAGAATTACATGAAGAATAAGATAGTATAGGAATATGGGAATTATTTATGGTTCATTTTTACATATACAGGGTGGGCCGTAAGTTTCCATACATAGGAAAAATAAACATTTTTTTATGGACAACCATTTTTATTTATATAATATGCTCTACACGGTTGCCATTGTTTTGAAAACACATTTCAATACGTGTTCCCCACTGTTGATGAACACGCATTAGCACAGTTGACGTTATGCTTGTAATGGCGTTGGTGATACGTTCCTTTAGATGATTTATGTCTCGTATCTTTTCCTGATACACCATGGCCTTCAAGTGCCCCCAAAGATAGAAATCAAGGGGTGAGATCTGGGGATCTGGGAGGCCACTCCACAGGACCACGCCGACCAATCCAAGCATCCGGAAACTGCTGATCCAAATACCGACGCACGTGAAGACCATAATGAGGTGGAGCTCCATCTTGCTGGAAGTAAACTGGGAAGTTACCTTCCTCGTTTAGCAGGGATGGGAAAATCTCTTCTTGCAACATGTTAAGATACCTTTCGGCATTAAGATTTCCACTGACAAAAATTGGTCCAATAATTCTGTCACCCCATATCCCGGCCCACACCATCACTTTACCGGCACCTTGCATCTTCGTCGGACTCAGCCAGTTAGGGTTAGCATTACTCCAATAACGTATGTTTTGCCGATTAACCTCTCCATTGACGTAAAAATTTGCTTCATCAGTAAAACAAGATCTTACAACGCATATTCTTAGGGTATCTGAAACATAAAAACAAACGTTTAAATTTTCCTATGTAAGGAAACTTACGGCCCACCCTGTATATATATATATATATATATATATATATATATATATATATATATGGCTTCGAACTCGAGATATCTTGAAAAGGAGTCGCGAGCGCTACTACCATACCACGACGAAGTGAAAGTTAACACACCTTGTTAGTGAAGTTGTTACCTATTTCAACGACCGCGGAAACACTTAATGCTTTCGCGTTCAGAAGTGTTTTACGCATCATCCTCTCTCCTCACCTCGTACTCAAGGTAATGGCAGTGGTGATAACGGTTGCGACTCCTACTCAAGTGGTCACGGGTTCGAATCCTCGTGGGGCAAGTTCGTATTATACCTTTCAAAGGTTCGTGCGATGATTCCTCATTTCACGAAGGTCAAGCTTGTCGCCCCTCCTCTCGAGTTGGCCTGGTGAAGTAGTGAGTTGGTTTGTCGTACTCTCCACCTCACATAGCCAGGTACGCCCGGCTCATCGGGCAACACCATTTGTGTTCCTTAGGTCTTTCGGCAGCTGATTAAACAGTTTTGGTCCTCTCGCAACAAAACTATTTTCCTTCAGGTTAAGGATGTTCCCTGTCTCGCCTTTAATTTGGGAACACGGCACAGTCTTCCTTTTCTACTTTCCACCGTTGTTTGGGGAGTTACAGGGTTCAGAGTAAGATTAGGGACTAGTTTCTCCATTATTTTCCAAGTGTAAATAATGGTGTATCCCTCTCTTCTCCTTTCCAATGAGTATAGGTTTAGTTCGCGCAACCTTTCCCAGTAATTTAGTTCTTTGCACCCCTTGATCTTGGCTGTGAAGCTTCTCTGAATCTCTTCAAGCTGTCTAATGTCTTCTGTTTTATATGGGGATGTTAGGACCGAGCAGTATTCCAATTTGGGTATGATCAGTGTTTTCAGTAGAGGAATCGTTATATTCCTATCCCTTCCTTTAAAGGTTCTCAGTATCTGGCCAGTTATTCTCTTTGTTCTGTTTACTGCTATCTTATTTTGTGTTTTAAATTTCGCATCATCTGTCATTACAACCCCTAAATCTTTTGCTCTAGAATTTCTCTGAATTTCCTCTCCATTTGGGGCATAATATTCCATGGATTTTAGGTCCTCTCTTTTTTGTATCTGTTTTAACAGCTGAAATTTCTGAGTTAAACTTCATATTGTTGTCTTCCATCCACTTGTAGATTCTGTTCATGTCGGTTTGTAGAGCCTATATCATCTGGGTTTCTTATTTTTCTACTGATCTTTGTGTCATCGGCAAAGGATGTTACTGTGCTGTCTCTGGTAACGTCCTCATCCATGTCAGTAAACATGATTATGAAGAGTAGTGTAGCTAATACTGTTCCTTGTAGTACTGAGCTGAGGACCTCTGATTCTGATGAAAATACTCCTTGTACTGTAACGACTTGCCGCCGCTCACTAAGGAAATTATATATCCATTTCCCTACTTTTCCTGTTATTCCCATATATTTTAGTTTATGTATTGTGATTCCATGGTCACACTTCTCGAACGCTTTGACAAAGTTTGTGTATATTACACCATAGTTTTCATTACTTTCAAGTGCATCAATAATGTTGTTGTAGTGTTCCATTAGTGGTGATAGACATGATCTGCCTGACCGAAACACATGTTGGTTATCATTTAATTTTTTCTGAGTTTCCAAAAAGTCATAGATTTGGTCTAACTATTCTTTCAAATATTTTAGGGAGATGAGATGTAAGCGACACTGGCCTATAGTTTTTGGCCTTGGATCGATCTCCTCCTTCATATATTGGGACTATGTTCGCGCTCTTCAGGATGCCCGGTATTTCTCCCGTGTCTAGTGATATATATACGAGGGTCACTCAATATATTTTGCCCCACCTTTTTTCTTTCTTTCCAAGTTGCCTTGTAAGTTCCAGAAATTTTGTACACAAGTAGTTACATACCTTTTTTACAAGTTTTTATTTTTCCACATAGTCTCCATCCTTTTCTACGGCTTTCCTTCATCTCGAAACAAGGACCTTTATTCCTTGCTGGTAAAAGTCGCTGGGTTCCGCTGGAGCCACCTCTTAACCTCCTCAACAACCTCATCGTCACTCTGAAACTTTCTTCGACGAATAGCATCCTTCATTGGCCCAAACAAATGGAAGTCTGAAGGTACCAGATCCGGGCTGTATGGAGGGTGGGGTAACACAGTCAAGCGCATTTTTGTGATGGCCTCTCTTGTTTGCAAACTGTTGTGTGGTGTTGCGTTATCGTGCAAAAAAAGGATGTCTTCCAGTTTTCTCTCCGGTCGAACTCGCTTTATACGTCTCTGGAGTCGCTATAAGGTAGCAATATATGCCTCCGAGTTGATTGTTTGTCCTTTCTTCATAATATCCACCAGAATCATCCCTTTCATGTCCCAGAAGATGGTGGCCATAACCTTTCGTGCAGAGGGAGCCATTTTGAACGTTTTTCTTGCGTGGGGAGTCTGCGTGATGCCACTCCATTGATTGGCGTTTTGTTTCAGGTTCAAAGTGATGTACCCAAGTCTCATCCCCAGTCACACTTCGTAAAAGGAAGTCATTCCCTTCTGTCTCGCATCGAACCAACGACTCGGAAGCAATTTCTTTTCTTTGAGCTTTGTGATCTTCAGTAAGTTCGCGAGAAACAAACCGTGAACACACTTGAGTATCCCAGTTGCTGAATTATCGTATTAACACTTCCTTCACTAATTTCTAGCTCCAGTGATAGCTCCAGTGATAGCTCCTTGTACACGTATGTGACGCGCCGATTTGATCGAATGATGCTGTTAGCACGTTGCACAGTGTGAGATGTCACAACCGATGCCGGGCGACCGACCGCTGCGCGGCTCATCATCGAGGCTGGCTCTCCCTTTCTCCGATGATCTCACGTTTAGACCAGCTTTCAACTGATCAACAACAGCATCTCCGTGAACGTTTTGTAGACGTTTGTGAATATTTCCAACTGTTTTACTCTGCGCGGTTAAGAACTCGATAACAGCTCTCTGTTTACGACGCACATCACTGTGAGACGCCATTTTCGAAACTGCGTTAACCATCGGTTTTATACAAGGGTGCTTAAAAGCGGTTTTATACAAGGAGGGGAGGTTCAAACTGGAAAAATCCGGTTATGTGAAGCGTAGAAAGTTCAAACTTACAGCCCAAAAGACATTTCAGGCCCATGGCCTATTATCACTGGGCAACACGTATTTTATTGAATGATATCTGACACTTGATTCTAGGTAATTTGGGTGCGCTGAATACGAATTTCAACTCGGTTTGGCTCTATCAGGTCCTGATTCTTGTCGACAGCCTATGTGCCATTTTCCAGATTTTTCAAATTAGGACTAAAAAATTAAGTCATGTGTTAAATTTTTTTTTCAAGTTTCATGAATACAAGCAGTTCAAACTACAGTAAAATTACATTATAACGATAGAAATGACTTAAAATAAAAAAACAAACAGATATGAAGCTTTCACTGTGGCAAAAATTTTCTTTTGTAAGACTTTCTAGCGTATTTGCTTGTTGATGGCAGGTCTCTTTTCAAGCACCATCAGTAATCAGCCATCATGTGGGAATCCCAGCGGCCTTGGTACCGTTCCTCCATAATTTTGATATCTTGGTGGAATCTCTCCCTTGTTCGTCACTTACATCACCTAAATTACTTGGAAATTGGTCAAGATGGCTATTCAAAAAAATGCATTTTTATGCTCATATTGCAACCTAACTCTTTGTAGTCCCTTAAAAGTCTTTTTACGATTTCTTCGTAGTTATCTGCCCTATAATTGCCTAAAAAGTTTTCTATCAAGTCCACGAATGAGAACCAGCCATTTTTTTCGCGTTCATTCATGACATTAGGAAAATTGCTGTCTTTAATCATTGTTCTTATTTGTGGACCGTCGAAAATTCCCGCCTTGATTTTTTCATAACTTAAACTTGGAAATTTTGAAGTTATGTATTTGAAACACTCGCCGTCGTATCTAAAGCTTTTACATATTGTTTAATGAGGCCTAGTTTATATGCAGAGGAGGAAATATGATTTATCTCTGCTCACTAAAGGTGGATTAATTACGTTTTTTTCTCCGACAGTAAGTGATGTTCGTGCTGGCCAGATTTGTTTGAAATAATGTTCTTCCTTGGCTCGCTGTCCCATAAGCAAAGGAAGCAGGGATATTTAGTATACCCTCCTTGTTGTCCTAGCAGAAAAATTAACCATTTTTAAGTCAACACATATGATCCACTCGTGCTCCCTATATTTGATAAGATTTAAAACCTTTTCTATATGTTCATACTTTTCTTTTAATTTTGTTGAGTGCCCAATCGGTATCGAGCCGTATAGATTGCCATTATGCAACAACACACACTTAAGACTTCTTTTCGAACTGTCTAAAAACAAGCGCCAATCATTTGCATCGTAAGACTCAACCCCATCTTCTTTAACAAACCAACTATGTCGCAGCAATATACTAAACTATCCTCTGTTCTAAAATATTTAACAAGTTCTTCTTCTCTTTTTCTGTAAAATGAAATGTATGTGTTTGAAGTAAGCAAGTTTTTCTTTTTAAGTCTTGAAGCTAAAATTTCCGCAGCCTTTTTTGGCAAATTTAGATCCCTTACAAGATCATTCAACTCGGCCTGGTTAAACTTTTGCGGATCGTTTTGACTTTCAAATACGCTGGGGTCAAAATTGGTGTCTGACTCCTCAAAGTGCATAACAATATTTTCAGGAACATCTTCAACTAATTCTTGAGTTGGCAGACCCTTAAATTTTGGAATGGGGATCTCATTTGAATGTAGCACAGGTCGTATCGTTCGCGGTGTCGAAATTTGGGTACTCGATACAATGTTTATTTTCTTAGTGAAGCCCGAAGTCTTGACAAAGCAAAGGTAGCAATCGATCTCGTGGTTAGTAGGCTCTCGCCACACCTGATATGGAAAAAACATTGTAAAGCGTTAACAAAAGCGACGAGAGACTTGTTTTTATGAATTTTATCAAAAGTTATCACCCAAACATTTAACATTTCTATGTGTTTCAACCTTATGCAATATTTGAGATTCTTATAAACATTTTCTGTAAATTTTTGTTTATGTACCTAAATTACAATTACATTTAGGTAAGTTACAGTATACTAGTGATTAAATTACGTAGTTTTATGAAATCATAAACTTACCATCGGAACTCCAAAAGGTATTTTTGAATCCGAACCCTTCGTCCAATGTCGCAGTCTTTCAATGCATATAGTGCAGGCTTTATGTGGAGCCCACGATTATCTTGGTCCCCCAGTTTTATGCCAAAATAAGCTAAGTAAGCTCTTTTTACGAAGTCAGTTATATTTGCTCGTTGATGTGGAAGTGTAAAATTCCACATATATAACAGAAGGAATCAGGGTTGTTTTGCATTTGAACTTTCTAGTGCTTGATGACATATTGCTTGATTGTTCTGCCAATTTGTAAAGGTATTTAAAGCCCTTAATTCATATAAATTTAAGAAAATCTGAAATATAAACACAAAAAATTAGTTTAAATAGGTACTTATTATGAAATAGGTACTTACAATCTATGAAATTAAACTAGAAACACGGATGAGTAGGTACAATATAAATTACGTCTAATTAAATCAACTATATTAAATCACGATGACAAAATTACTCACTAAATCATATGCCAATTCAAAATTATGTTAATGCCCAAACTTAATTAACTAACTCAACTGACTGACTGACTGACTGACTGACTGACTGACTGATTGAATTGACTGATTAACTCTGGAAACGAGTCGCTTTTATATATTTTAGTTGTCCCTCTAGAATACTCTACAGAGAAGAGGAACGCTCGAGAAAATTTTAGAATTCTATGATATTTTTAGCTTAATTTACTAATATTAAAATGGTTAAAAATTACAAAATTAAAAATATTTTTAGGGTGTTACATATAAAAATATACATAATACAACAATACCATAACAATAGGTACAAATACCTAGATAAAAACCTAGTTGCATAATGTGTAACTGCAAAAAGACTTAGCGAGTATTGAGAAAAAAACCTTTTTATGAATACGACGAAAGAGGAGGGGTGTTGAGCAAAATCAGGACCTGATAGAGCAAAACCGAGTAAAAATTCGTGCTCAGCGCACCCAAATTACCTAGAACTAACTGTCAAATCTAATTCAATAGACAAAAAGTTGAAATTTGTTCCCCAGTGTTATTTAGCTAAGAAAAAAGGGTGGGGCAAAATATATTGAGTGGGTATATATAAAACCTCGTTAACCTCGTTAATGTTCCGTGTGTTGGTCTCTCTTCACACGAAGGTCAAGCTAGTGGCCCCGACTCTGGGCCTGGCTTGGTGGAGGAGCGAGTTGCTTTCTTGCGCTTTCCACCGCACATATCCAGGTACACCCAGCTCATCTGGTACCGTCCTGAGCCATGCAGCTCGTCTTCTCTTGAAGACTTCAACTTTGACCCCTGTAACGTTTCTGAGGTCCTTTGGAAGGTGGTTAAAAAGTCTTGGCCCCCTGACAACCAAGCTATTTTCCTTCAGTGTCGAAGAGGTTCCTTGTCGGGCCTTTAATTTGGGAACACTACATATTCTTCCTTTCCTATTTTCCAGCGTTGTTTGAATGGTAATTGGGTTTAGTTTGAGGTTTGGTACCAGTTTTTCGGTAATTTTCCATATGTAGATGATGGTGTACCCCTCTCTCTTCTTCTTTCCAGGAGTACAGATTTAGTTTACGTAGTCTTTCCCAGTGGTTGAGCTCTTTGCAGCCATCAATTTTTGCTGTGAAATGTCTGAGTTTCTTCTAGTGAATCTAGTCTATTAGTTTTTTCCTTTTTATATGGGGACATCAAGACTGAGTAATATTCAAGTTTTGGCATAATCAGTGTATATGCAGGGTGATTAGAAAGTCACTGTTCAACTTTAATAACTTTTGTGTACACATGATAGACATGAAAGCACAGTTATTAAAGTTTTTATCACACTATATTACAAATTTGTAGGCCTCAACATAACGACCATCTATTTCGATACATAGTTCCATCTAATCTTCCAAAAATTTACAAACATTTTCCAGTTGCTGCTGAGTGATTTCATGAATCGCATTTGTGATCTTGACCATAACTTGGTCCGCCACAATTGCTACATTTGGGGGACGGAGACAACTCACGAAGTCTAGCAACGTGAAAAAGACCCACCAAAATTTAATGGCTGGTGCGCTCTCAAGAAGTCATGCATTATTGGTATTTTCTTTTTTGGAGAACCAACAGTCATTGATGAGCATTACCTTGCAATGTTGCAGAATTTCTTTATCCCTAAACTTAGACGATTCAATTTTTCAGATAGTACATTCTTTCAGCAAGAGAGTGCTCGCTGCCATTATGCTTTGAATGTGTCACAGTTCTTGAATAAAGTCTTCTTCCTAGCCAAGTGGATCAACAGAGGTGGTCATCCTCCTTTCGGGATTTCGGTGAAACTTTTCCTATTGCGCTAGATAGAGTCTGGCAGAAATCTTTAATTTCGAAACTGCCCTCCTTCGGTTTCTATCCTTCTGTCTGTGCCTTCATTTCTGATTTCCTTTCTGGCCGATCTATATCTGCGGTTGTAGCTGGCCACTGTTTTTCTCCTAAAGCTATCAACAGTGGTGTTCCTCAGGGTTCTGTCCTGTCACCCACTATTTTCCCTTTATTTATTAATGATCTTTTAATTCGCACTTCCTGTCCTATTCACTCCAGTGCCGATGATTCCACTCTTCACTTCTCCACCCGTTTCCCAAAGCGTCCCTCTCAACAGTCATTCCATGATTCGCGTAGGATGGCTATGCAACACTTGACCTCTGATCTTTCTGCTATCTCTGATTGGCGCAGAGAGAACCTTGTGGCTTTCAATGCCTCAAAAACACAGTTTCTTCATCTGTCTACTCGTCACAATCTTCTATACGACTATCCCCTTACCTTCAACAACACACAACTCAATCCTTCCTTTTCTCTTAACATTCTCGATGTTTCCCTTTCTCGTGATCTTTCCTGGAAAGATCACATATACTCTCTTTCCAAAACAGCTTCGAAGAGGTTAGGTGTGTTGTACCGCCTCCGCGGTTTCTTCACCCCGACTCACTTGCTGTCTCTGTACAGGGGTGTTGTTCGCCCCTGTATGGGGTATGCTTCCCATGTATGGGGTGGCTCAACCCACACAGCCGTACTTGACCGGATGGAATCAAAGGCTTTTCGTCTCATCAATTCCCCGCCTCTTACTCACTGTCTTCAATCCCTCTCTCTTCGCCGCAATGTTGCCTCACTCTCTTTACTATCGCTATTATAACGGACACTGTTCTTCTGAACTCTCTAACTACATGCCTCCCCCTTTAAGGAGAGCACGCAGTACCAGACTTTCTACACATTCTCATTCCTTTTCTGTTCAACTCTCTAACGTAAGGGTTAATCAGTATTTGCATTCTTTCATCTACTCAATTGGTCAACTCCATGACAATCTTCCTCACTACATCTTTCTCCCTGTCTATGACATCCAATCTTTCAAACGCAGTCTCGCCAGACATCTTTAAAACCCTGGACCTTGAATTTGGCTTTCCTCTTCCTTTTTTTTTTTCCCCCGGTATTCGCCCTTGACCCCTCCTTCCTGCATATACATATATAATTTTTATATTTGCGCCAATTATTCATTACTTAGTACACTATAATTATAACAACATAACACAACGCAGACACGAGAACAACTCGGTAATTACGTGTTAATAACGCGTGACAGCAAAAAAAAGCAGAAATTGTTTTAAATTTTTTTCATGGTTTTCAGTTGTTCATTATTCTCAGTCAAATACTTAAATTGGATGTAAGCCATTTGTCTTCCTGTATATTAGCTTCAAGTTTTCCTAATGATTGTCTCCAACGCGACAACGAAGTCGTTTTTTTTAAACGTTTTAGGAGAATTTTAGCCTTCATTACAAACTTTTAATAAGGCTTGTAGAATCTCGTTAACATTTTCAAGTCACTCGGGGTATCTATTTAATTTCTTTGCTCAACGATTTACAGTTGTTGGGATATATATATATATATATATATATATATATATATATATGATGAATAAAACCACGAAGGAAAGGAAACAGAATGGTGCTCAAGCGCTTTCGTCTAATGACATCCTCAGGAACACTGTTTCCTTTCCTTCGTGGTTTTATTCATCATAAATATTTTTCACGTGTTACTTTCGTGAAATAATTTTCATATATATATATATATATATATATATATATATATATATATATAATATATATATATATATATGCAAAGAAATCATAAAGCAACACATGATCTTGTTAATAAGCAGAGAACCACAGGGAGAAGGAAAAGGAAACACGAAGTCCGAGCGCTTTCGTGATATATTCACACCTTCAGGGACAAGAGAAAAATAGGAAATTTCTTTCTTGTCCCTGAAGATGTGAATATATCACGAAAGCGCTCGGACTTCGTGTTTCCTTTTCCTTGTGGTTCTTTGCTTATATATATATATATATATATATATATATATATATATATAAAACCTTGGCCAAAAGTATTAGCCACCCTACTTATATGGGTAATAATGTTATTCGTCTCTTTTGAGGTTAGGAAAAAAAATAAAACAAGAAGAAAGTTTATTCTGAAATATTTTAATACCAAGTACACTCGCCATTTGCCTTTATTACAGCTTCAATTCGTCTTGGCATCGAATCGACTAATTTTTTGCAATTTTCAATAGGCATTTTTTCCCATTCTTCAAGAAGCTTAGCATGAAGTTCAGCTTTAGACGAAGACTTATGTCTCCGGACAACCTTGACTAATACTGCCCACAGGTGTTCTTGGGATTAAGGTCTGGGCTTTTGGGGAGCCACTCCAAAAGTTTGATTCCTTTCGCGTCAAGCCAATTTCGAGTTGCTCGAGATGTGTGGCAAGGTGCATTATCTTGCTGGAATGTAATGTCACCTTTGCTTACTCCTGGGTAAACCTTTTCCATAGATGGGTCCAGAACTTGCTCTAACATGGCAGTATGGCAGTATACAATGAGGAATTCATCCTCCCCTGGCACAAAAACAATTTTCCAACTCCTCCAGAAGACATGCAGCTCCAAACCATTATGCTACCACCGCCAAATTTTACTGTAGGTACAATACATTCTGGCTTGTATGCTTCGCTTACTCTTCGCCTTACAAACGCTGCACCAGGAGAGCTGAAAATCTGAAAGAATCCAAGAGAAATCAAACTTTTTATGATTCCCTATAAAATCCAAAAGGCAGGGTATTTATCAATTTCGAGGGTACAAGGAAATAAAAGAAGGGTTTTACTACTTACCTCGAAGTTACTTTCGTCTGACCAAAGCACTTTTCCCCAATCTTCGGAGGTCCAATGTTGGTGGTTTTTTGCCCATTCAAGTCTCTCTTTTCTATTTGTCTCAGACAGCCATGGTTTCTTTCTGGCTTTTCGTGCCTTGAGATCAGATTCTACAAGCCGCCTTCTCACTGTTCTAGATGACACACTTTTGTTTTTTGCTTGGGATAGCTCTGCAGCTAGCTCAGATGATGTTTTTGGGCGATTTTGCGAAGATGAGCGTTTCAAGAATCGATCCTCCCTAGCATTAGTAACTCTTTCGCCCACTCCTTAGCTTAGATGCATGGCTCTTGGTGTCCTAAAGACGTTTTAAAGTTATTCGAACAGCGCACCTTGAACATTTAAATTTTCTTGCAATTGAAGCTTGCAAAAATACTTGAGAATGAAAAACCTCGATTTTAGCCCTTTCAAATTCGGTTAACTCTTTTTTTACCCATTGTTCGAAACTTATGAATATCTCTGAAAAAATCAACATTTTGATAAAGTTTTCAAAAAATTAACCATGGAAACAGGTTTTTATAATACTTCCACCTATTTTCTGAAAAAAAATTGAACTCGCAAAAATTTCAATAAATTAAAATACCGCGGTAAAAGTGCTCGATCTAGGTGCAAATTAGTTCTATTATAATCACAAAACTCTAAACTAATTACTTCATTGGTCGAATATTAGCTATAATCACCATAAGCGAGGTTTCAGGGGGTGGCTAATACTTTTGGCCAAGTCTGTATATATATGATATATATAGTCAGCATAGGGATAAGATATCCGTTTTGAGTGTTTGAAATCTATTCTTTTGCCTTTAATTAACAAAGGTATATTTTGCCTATACTGTTCCATTTTTGAAGACCAGGATTCATTCACTGGCCCGACCTTAAACTGTCTTTATTTCAGTCTGTGTACTGATATTTTATATCAAGTATTTTTAATTATTAATATATATATACAGGGTGTCCCATAAGTCCGGCATCATAGGAGAAATTCATATTTTTCCATTTCTACAAACCATAATTTATGCTCGGGATGCCAATTTCCCGTCCACCATTCTGTTCAGCGACGAGGCTGTTTTTTATGGAAATGGTGAGGTAAATCGACAGAACACCCGCTACTGGTCTCAAAACAACCCTCACTGGTATACCTCTTCAAAGGAACATGGTGCATCTCGGGTGATGGTATGGTGTGGCATTTGGAAGGATCGCATCATAGGCCCCCTCTTTTTCGATGAACACGCTCAAGGAAGAAGCATTTCCCAGTGTCTTGAACGAAGAAGGAAATTTCCCAACATGGTTCCAGGAAGATGGCGCTCCTGCACATTACAGCACCCAAGTAAGGGAATACCTGTACCAACAATTCCCTGGTCATTGGATAGTTGGATAGGACGTCGAGGGCCTGTGGAATGGTCAGCTAGAAGCCCGGACCTCACGCCACTAGATTTTTATCTCTGGGGCCACTTGAAAGCGCTGGTATACGCAGAGAAAATTAGGAGTGTTGAACATTTGCGGCAGCGCATTATTGGGGCATGTAACACCATTACTCCTGACATCATTCACCGTGTGCTTACTGACTGGGTATCACGTCTGAATTTGTGTATTGAAAACAATGGTGGACATATTGAGCACGTTCTGTAAATAAAAGCTTTTGTTTTGCCTTTTTTAATTTTTTTTCCTATGATGCCGGACTTATGGGACACCCTGTATATAATAAATATATATATATATATATATATATATATATATATATGTGTGTGTGTGTACAAATGAAAAATGAATAATTTCTACATTCATATAATTCTTATGTTCAGTTGTATAATTCGTATATTTATATAATCCTTATATTCTTATGTATATTTATATTCATATATTCATTTTCATATATTCATTTTCACATTAGAGTCCAAAGTCGCATAACGCTGACACGAGTTTGGATAAAATTTTTGATTTGTTGTCTATTTTATTTCCGCTGAATAATTGGTGAATTATTTTTTTAAATTACTTAATAATTTTTTTAGATTTAGCTTAATGTAATCTTGTTAAATTCTGCAATATTCATTTCATGTATATATTATCTCTTCGTTGTAAAAGCTGAAGTCATGTCCTGCTTAACGTTTAGTTTTAAATCTTAAGCATTTTTTTGCTCATATGCATGTTTAATTGTAATTCATAATAAAAGGCATATTTCAATTTCCATTTGTAGTTAACTCGGCAGATCATGATAACATCAGATCTGTCAAACATGCGGTTTAAAATAAAAATATGACTTCCTCTTCAAATATCTTGCTTCAGTCTAGACATTGCTATAACTAAAATATTTACCTTGTTTTTAAATGGTTTAGCAAAGTAAATTAGCCTATTGAGACAGATCAGCATTAAATAATAATGTCAGTAAAAATTTCAGTATATAAGCCCATAAAATTTATCCAATGTTCACTCTAATTTTAATTGATCTTAGAGGCTGAGCATTACCTGTAACAGTTTAGCAGTAAACTCCAGTAAGATAATATCTTCGTCTTCTCCTTCGAGCCTTGCTCTCTTCAGAGAACTTAGTCTTAAATAGAGAGAAATAATTTCCCGATACGTTATAAGAAGAATCGGGGAACCTTCAGAAAATTTAGTAAGCCTCACAGAATCTTCCGATTCACTACAAGAAGAAAGGAGAGTAGTATAAGAGAAACTTCTGCGATTCCCTATACGGTACCAGATACTCCAGAGTAACAAATCCGTTGCTGCCACCTAACCAGAACCCCGTTCAACTTCGAACAGCCCAAGGCCATAGACGGAGGGGTTAACATATATATACACACAGGGTGGGAGAAAAGTCTTTAAGGAATTTTTACATACAGCTATTTAGTTAAGAACATTGTACAGATAAGTGTTCAAATGACAAAAAAAAATCAAACAAAAAGTCTAAGAATTTTATTCATATAAATATTTTGTTAAATTGTAATTTAATCTTCAAAGAGTTCTCCATTCGTTATGATACATTTGTGAATTCTCTCTGTAAAACTCTTCATTTCTCTTCTGAACATATCGAGTGGGATCCTTTTCAGTTCTTCATCTATTCTGCGCAAAGGGTATTCACATTTGGACAGATGAAACCAGAAGTGTAGAGTTTGTCACGCAAATAAGCCCAAAGTCAGAAATCACATGATTTGCCTGGCCACTCGATGGGACCTCGCCGCCCAACCCATCTTCCTTCAAGGTTTATATCCAGAATCTTAAGGGCAGCTGCAGAGCAATATGACGACGCTCCATCATGTTGATAAAGCCAATTCCTGCCAACGCCATTAGTAAACTGAGGCAAAACTTCGTCTCTCAAAGGAAACGAGTCCTCAACAAGCAATGCACGCCCAAACTGTTAGTGTAGGGCCTAGACGTTTAAACGTGTTTACCCAATCGTATTTTGGGATTTGTTTTCGCCTTGTAGTGAACGTTGTGTTCGTTTCCTTTATTCGTTAAACCGAAGACACGTTCCTCTGAAAATTTGATCTTTCGAACGAAATCTGAATCACTGTTCAACTTTTGTCTCATTTTTTCAGCAAACTGCAGCCGTCTATCAGAATCATCATCGTATTATGAGCTGAGAGTAAATGGGTTTGTAATCGTGGTACCCCCGTGATTTCAATATTTTTGCTACTGAAAATTTGGAAATACCCAATTCCTGCGCGACTTTTCTCGATGAAGTTTTTGGATCGACTCGAAAACTGGCGAGGACATTTTCTTTGTTGTTGTCTCCTGTCGCCGTTACTGGCCTTCCGATTCTTGGACGATCTTTTACCAGGCTCCCTGTTCCCAAAAGTTTGAGCTTCTAGTATCGAAGAGTGGTTGCATGTGGTGGTAGTTTATTATATGAGGCGCTCGGGCGAATAGAGGTGAATTAACCAAAATGGGATTTTGGTTGATTATCCTCTATTCGCCCGAATGCCTCGTATTTTTGTTGAAATAAACGCAAACTTCTCATTTATTATAAGAAATAGCCCACGATACAAGATACACTTTTTCTTCATTACTGTATTCATCCTTACTGACATTGTACTGATTGGGACTTGGGCCTAGGGCCTTCCTTTCTAGCCTAGGGTCATTCCTGGCTTTGTATAGTTGCTTTGAAAAGTATCGCATATACTGCAGTGATATCATTGGAATTTATTTATTATTAACAAATTATTTCTATGTATAAAACTCTTAAAGAATTTTCTCCCACTATATATATATATATATATATATCAGACATGGGGTAATAGTAATAGGTAATAGTAATAGATCATAATTTTTCGGCTGTAATAGTAATAAAAGGCAAAATAATAGATAATAGTCTATTACTTTTCTATTACGGTGGCAATGGACATATTGTGTGAACAAAGAACTGAAAAAATATTAACTAAATCTCCTCTAAACTAAAATAAACATGAATGTGAACTAATATTGTGGCAAATTTTTCCTTCAATAAAGTAAAATTTATGAAGACGTAGTCTCTGAAATTGTAATGATTTGGTTCAAACAAATATTTGTTAACACACTGCTTCTAATTGCGTTTAAATAGACAAAGATCTTTTTCAAATGAGTGAAGTACCCTACAGACAAAAGTAATAGTAATAGAAACCCAGTAATAAACCCCATGTCTGATATATATATATATTTTTTTTAATTGGGGTTGTTTAACCTCCTTCGCAACATCTAAGGTCATATGGCGGAGGGGACCTACAGCTTTACATGGAATCCGAACCACGGGTCGCTACATAATCTGGGCGCAGAGGACGGTCTCCCATCCAACTACTACCTAGACCCAATGTCGCTTAACTTCGCTGATCTAGTGCATATATATATATATATATGTAAAGAACGACGCTTGTATAGAAGAACGTTCCGCACAAGATGAGGAGGGAGAACGAACAAATGAAAAATGAGGTAACCACCCGGGAATCGAACCCGGGATCTTCCGATTGCTCGTATGTAGGAGAATTACGACTTCTGATCAATCGAGGCCCATGGTGTAGTGGATAGCATATCTGACCGGCAATCGGAAGATCCCGGGTTCGATTCCCGGGTGGTTACCTCATTTTTCATTTGTTCGTTCTCCCTCCTCATCTTGTGCGGAACGTTCTTCTATACAAGCGTCGTTCTTTACATTAATTATACTGTGTTCTTTGTAGTTAAAATGTATATATGTGCGGCATGCGGGAGGTGCCCCCTCAGGGCATTGGTTTCTGCTCGTATGTGGGAGAATTACGACTTCTGATCAATCGAGGCCCATGGTGTAGTGGATAGCATATCTGACCGGCAATCGGAAGATCCCGGGTTCGATTCCCGGGTGGTTACCTCATTTTTCATTTGTTCGTTCTCCCTCCTCCTCCTCTTGTGCGGAACGTTCTTCTATACAAGCGTCGTTCTTTACATTAATTACACTGTGTGTTGTTTGCATTTAAAAAAAAAATATATATATATATATATAGCGTTCTCCTATATAACTTTTATGCGTCTCCCTTCAATTTTTAAACCTCCTTTTCCGCGCATGCGCGAGCCAGTATAACATACTTTGCTCTATTTTGCATAATTTTATGTACATAATTATACACGCTGCGACAAAAATATTTAGCGATGAAATCATTTTGAGAGAAAGTGAAATACTTGTAGTAGATTCCGTAGAGATTTTGCACTTAAAAGTTTCGTTCAATTTGCATCTTCATCGCTTGAATTTTAATAAGATATATTTTTTTGTTTGTTTTTTGGGTTAAGTTAACTCAGGTTCTTGAGTTTGTTATATATATATATGAGAGAGAGAGAGAGAGAGAGAGAGAGAGAGAGAGAGACGATAAGTTGGGTTGAGTTAGGTTCATTTAGGTTAAAAGAGTTCTTGATAAAATAGGGCGGAACGTTTCCGAAATTTGGACTGTTTCCGAGTTTTTTGAAAATAAGATATTTAATGTAGAGTTTTACGCTGATTTCAAAAATGTAAGTCGTGTTTTGGAGAAATGAGCGGTTCAGAAGTTATGTTTGTTATTGTAATTTTGTATTAGGTCAAAAACTATAACAATACAACTGAAAACTAATACAAGAGTTATTGTATTCTTTAGTAGTATTGGCTTATGTCACTAAGTATTTGTGTGAGTAGATTTCAACCGATATTTTTCTGTCGCCACATGAATTCGCGCAAGTAGGTATCAATCATTTGTCGGTGAGTCCCTGACTGTCTCTTATTCCTTCGTTTGGCCTTATTCCACATAGATTCAACGCTCCACTAATGGGATCAACGAAATTTTCGCTGTGATTTACTGTACAATGCTGGTAGTGGTAACCTTTTAGATCTTCTAGTCCCTCGTAAGCTTTCCAACGATCACTAATAATTGTTGAGCCAGGTGCTATGTTGGTAGTGATGCAGTCGAAGAGGGATTCACAGAAAACATTCTTTCGTCTCTCGACATATCCCGCCAAACACCCATTGCTCGGGATATACCGTTCCTCGATTGTATTTACGTTTGGAATACATGGTTTCGTCGATCTCTACAGTTTTTCCAGGTCCTCCAACAACTACTGGATTCGCTAGGAGAGCCATCGCACAAACCTGAAATAGAAAATATTACATCACATTAGTGTGGTTACACTAAGCTAGGTTACATTAGGTTAGGAGATTGTGTTAGGTTAAGTTAGGTTACCTCTCTTAACCCTTTATCGCCGAACTTTTTGCGTAGGGTTGAGTCTAAATGCGTGTATCTGAAACGTTACGTATTCGACGCACAGTGCGGTAAAGGGTTAAGTAGTAGTTGAAGTCTACAACTGTGTTGTGGCCAATGTGAAGTTCTTCACAAAATTTTATACTTGTGTAATGTGTATTGTTTACTCCAGCAATAAATGAATAGCAGTATTTTATTGAAAGGCACGTTTGTGCCTTCCGTCCATGTCCTTTTTCGGACACTTACTTTTTCATTACATTTTCCTTTTTGACAACGCCAATTAAATAGGCTTTCGATTTTCTTCACACACACAAAATAATGCTTTTTTGAACACTTTTTCTCCATTGGAATAATTCCTTCGTTTTGCGAGCATTTCAGGGCTTCTTCTTCAGTTATCAAAAATAACGACTGCAAATTTTGTTCTTCCATTACAGAAGATTTTTAGATATTTATCTAATATCTATAGAAAAGCTGAAATTTATCAAAAATAGTATTAACAATATGACAAATCAATATATACATGCAAAAGATTTTTCTACAGTAACTATAGGTAAACTAGTACACCATGTAACTTTTAAAATAGTAACTATACGTAAAGTAGAACACCGTGTAACTTTTAAAATAATAATTTCTCCAAAGAAAGACTTACATTTTTGAAATAAGCGTAAACATCTACATTAAATATCTTATTTTCAAAAAAATAGGAAACAGTCCAAATTTCGGAAAAGTCTCAATCGGGCTAAGGACTTCTGATTGTCTTGACATGAAGTCGACAAGTTATTGTGCGATAAATTAAGTTAGGTTAGGTTACAATAAGTTAAGTTAGTTTTTTATAGTGTCGATGTTAAGTGTTGTTAACGAAATGGGTGTAGGTCCGATAAAATAAGTGATTTAAGTTTATTGTATAATTGTCATCTATTAATTCCTTTATATAGTTTAAAATTATTAATATTTCTTATTAGGAATGTTGCAAATATCCGCATCCGCGGATATAAAAGCTGAATATTCGCATTCTCATCCGCGGATGTCATGGTTTATATATTACACTGGTATGCATCAATTTTGCTGTCAAGGGTTTTGTAAGTGATTCTTATAGAGTTTTTCCTGCTGATTTCGAATCTGCAATCCGTTTTTCTCAATCAGCTCAGGTTATCCGGCTATGGCCTCATAAGTAAAATAGAATTTTTCGTGATTTTGTCAAAGCGGAATTGGAACAGTAACATCTATCATCACTTGTTTCACTTGTATAATATCTTTTTTACTTTCAGGCATATAGATAAAATATTTCATAATGAATAGAGCGTGTAAAAATGATCCCAATAGATTCTGCTACATATGTGGGACGGTTACCATGCCAAATATATATATATATATATATATATATATATATATATATATATATATATATATATATATATATATATATATATATATATATTATATATATATATATATATATATATATATATATATATATAATATATATATATATATATATATATGCGCGCATATTCACGATTTGCGAGGGTTGCCCTCTCAGGGCATTGGTTTCTGCCCTATGTGGGAGAATTTCGATTTGTGATTGAGTGAGGTCCGTAGCATAATGGTAGAGCGTCCGACCGGCAATTGGAAGGCCCTGGGTTCGATTCCTGGGCGGTTCGCCTCATTTTTCATTATTCGTTATCTCTCCTCCTCGTGTGCAGAAACGTTCCTTAACACTTATGTCGTTTCTATTCATTTATATACTGCGCGGTCATTGCAGTTATATGCGCATATTCACGATTTGCGAGGGTGCCCTCTCAGGGCATTGGTTTCTGCCCTATGTGGGAGAATTTCGATTTGTGATTGAGTGAGGTCCGTAGCATAATGGTAGAGCGTCCGACCGGCAATTGGAAGGCCCTGGGTTCGATTCCTGGGCGGTTCGCCTCATTTTTCATTATTCGTTATCTTCCTCCTCGTGTGCAGAAACGTTCCTTAACACTTATGTCGTTTCTATTCATTTATATACTGCGCGGTCATTGCAGTTATATGCGCATATTCACGATTTGCGAGGGTGCCCTCTCAGGGCATTGGTTTCTGCCCTATGTGGGAGAATTTCGATTTGTGATTGAGTGAGGTCCGTAGCATAATGGTAGAGCGTCCGACCGGCAATTGGAAGGCCCTGGGTTCGATTCCTGGGCGGTTCGCCTCATTTTTCATTATTCGTTATCTCTCCTCCTCGTGTGCAGAAACGTTCCTTAACACTTATGTCGTTTCTATTCATTTATATACTGCGCGGTCATTGCAGTTATATGCATATATATATAATATATATATATACAGGGTGGTATCAAGTTATGTTTCAGGAGTTAGTATACATATTCAGGACGTAAAAATGAACAAAGAAGCTCCTATGAATATAAATCCGCAATCGCTTCGTTTCTGAGATACATTGCTTTTTTTGCCGAGGATGATCCAATTAAAATGAAAGTCATTAAAGTTTATCATAGTTTATTTACAGCAAGTGCTCAAAATGGTTTCCCTGCATCAGAGTGCATGCTTCAACGCGTCGTTGAAAATTTTACTGCATACGTTCGAAAACACCAACATGGTTACGTATTGTTTCTGAACAATCTTGAACACGTTGCCACAATTCATCTATGTTATGAACTTCTCTTGCATAAACAAGATTTTTTAAACAACCCCACAAGAAAAAGTCTTGGGCGAAACATGCCTTGCTCACGTATTCGACGGTCAATTGAAAGAAATGTAGTCCTCGATGGTAATCGCCTATTAGGATACCTTTCAGCATACCGGAGCGCGTTGGGCAGCAGCCGAGTTGCCTAGCGTCTCTCCTAACACGAGATGCATATTAGCAAGTTCTTCAAATACTGCTACATAACTCTCTATAACATTATATCAGAGTGACGCATAAAATGAAGGAAATAATTTTGGTTTCTAAAATGACAACTAACAAAATACTATCAAAACACAAGAAAAATAGAGACCTTTTCCGTTCTATGGGCACCATTGAAATGAGAGAAATTAATATTTTTTAAACTTATTTTAACTTATTATAATCATTACATTTTGAATAGGAGAAATTTAATTTATTTAATTTAACAGCTAGGAACATAAATAAAAACAAAAAAGTATTTGTCGTTTCTTAAAATATTTGACTCAGGACCTGAAAACAATGAAAAAAGAGGATTGTATACAAAGTTTTGTCCGATGAATAAACGCTGATATTCTTGTAATTATGAGGTCTATGGCTACTGAAATTCGGTTGATTTATTTAATATATAATTATCGTGCTTCGAACACTATGCGTAGGCTAGGCGCTACATAGCGCCTAGCCTACCCAACCGTCAGCCATCATCATTTTCTCTTCATTCATTTCTCGCTGCATTTATCATTTATTGCTTATTTTTAAGCATGGAATTTGAACGAAGAGACGTTCGTAAGCTGATTTATTTCTTCTGGAAACGTGGAATGTCACCTGCAATCATAGCAGCAGAGATAAATTCGACACTTGGTGCTGAAACAACAAATGAACGTACATGTCGTCGGTGGGTGGCTCAATTCAAGGAAAACAATTTCAATGTCGATGATAAACCACGTTGTGGTCGACCATCACTGGATTTGAACACAGGTATACAAAACTTTCTGGATACAGAGAGTATGCTACGACTAGGAGTATTGCATTAGAACTGGGAGTTTGTCGCAGAACAATTCAGCAGCATCTTATTCAGATGGGGAAGCGTTATTTATCTAATCGATGGATTCGACATTATTTAACTGTTGAACAAAAGGCAAGCCGTGAACGAATATGTTTAGAGTTGTTGGAGAAATATGCTGCAAATGATTTCTTGGGACAATTAATTACAATGGACGAAGTTTGGATCTATTGGGACAATGATGGCAGCTATCACCATATGAGTTGGAGAGGAGATGGTGATATCCCAAATGTGGAAGTTCAACGGACGTTGACCATTCGTAAACATCTGCTCTCGGTATAATGGGACTGCAAGGGTGTTCTCCTTTTGGAGGTATTGCCACGTGGACAAACAAACAAATGCTGATATTTACTGTCAGCATTTAGATCGCTTGAAGGTAGCAATTCGGCAAAAACGTCGGCGACTAGTTAATGGGGGATACCACCATCTTCACTACCTCCATGATAACGCGAAGCCTCATACAGCTGCTAAAACTGTTCAGAAACTGCGCGATCTCGGTTTTACAGTATTGCCACATCCCCCATATTCACCAGACCTCGCACCGTCTGATTTTTACCTTTTCTCCCCACTTAAATCTTCAATTCGTGGTAGGAAGTTCTCATCTGCGGAAGAAATTCACGCTGTTCTAGATGCCTGGATTACCGCTAAACCACGGACATTCTTTGCACATGGCATCAGGAAATTGCCAGGAAGATGGCAAAAATGTATTGCAAATAAAGGCGATTACTTTGAACATCTTTCTACCACTGAAGATTAATTATGTTTGGTTTTATTGAATAAATTTTATTTATCGGACAAAACTTTGTATACAATCCTATATGCCCGAAATCGTTTTGTTTCAGAGTTACAGCCCGTTTTGTGTTCCAGCAATTCTTTCCGCAAACTGTTGACAAACACTACTTGCCGACAATATTTCATGTATGGCCTTGCCGATTGTAATGTTTCGTACATTCTATGACATGTTTCAATATCGTTGAGTGTAGAGCCATCAGTCAGTCAGAGGTGCATCGCGGTGTTTCACTGTTCGTATTCGTAACTTCTTACCGTGAATAAGTGCAGTCCAGTGAAAAAAAAACCTTAAAAGTTTTTGTGCTATTCAGTGATAGTGTGCATTTGAAGTGAGAATGGAGGCATATTCAAACAGAGAAATGGCAGACATGCATCTCATGATGGACTTGCCGAGTGTAATGCGGCCGCAGCAAGACGTCTGTATGCGGAAAGGTTTCCGAATCGCCGTCTGCCAGATAAGAAGACCTTTCAGAGAATCGACGAGCGTCAGGATCATTCAACAAGCGAGTTTCAGATGGTGGTAGACCAATCAGCGCCAGAACTGTTGAGTTGGAGGAGCGGGTCTTGAATCGCGTGGAGTAACATCCTGGTGACAGC